>CAKNWU010198509.1:0-15572 GCA_932072015.1 Andricus quercustozae | reverse complement strand
ATGATGACAATCCATCGAAGTCACCATCCTAGATCTTCCGTACCTCGAATATACCTACCTCGAGATAAAGGGGGTAGAGGTTTTCTAAACTTGGAGTGCCTTCATCAAAGAACGGTTCTGGCTACAGCGTGCCCAGTTCTAAATAGTGCATATTCTCTTATGCGACTCGTACATCAACATGAAGCCAACAATGTTGCGGCGTTTCTATACCGTGCCGCAAATAGGGCCGCAGAAGAGCATGGCATCCCATTTGATTCCAGCGACACTAGACATGGCCTAGCATCACTAACACCTTCAGTGCTCAAAATTCGTGTACATGAAGTAGAACATACGCTTCTACGGAGAGAACATGTTGACAAGCCCCTTCGTGGTAAATTCTACGACATCATACGTAGAGAAGAGCTCTCGATGGGTCTTTCCAAAATATTTCTCAAGTCTGCTGGATTGAGATCAGAGACTGAGGGATTTTTTTTGCCTGTCAAGACGGCGTTATAGAAACCTTAGTTTACCGCGAGCGCATAATGAATATACCTGTAGGCGATACTAATTGCCGAGCGTGTAAGCAAGAGCTAGAAACACTTGGGCATGTTTTCAGTGGATGCTCAAAGTATGCACGTTACGGGTACATCGAGAGACACAATGCGGCTCTAAAAGTGTTATATTACCATATTAGGCACTTCTATGACGTTGATCTCTTGCCCGTCTTGCCATGCGCCCAGGGGGAATTCGAGTCCGTTGTGGAGAATGATCAGTGTAAGATCTACTGGAATTTCTCATTCTCCACCACTCAACGTATCAGTGCTACGAAGCCTGATATTGTCCTCCAAGATCTGAAGACCAAGATCATTTACGTGATTGAATTCTCGGCACCATCCGATGGTAATATCACGGCAAAGGCGGAAGAAAAACAGGTAAAATATCAAGCACTTCTTTTCGAGCTTAGCAGGCTGTACCAAGGCTACAAAGTCCATCTTGTAGTTCTCATAATCGGCTGTCTTGGAGGTATGAAAGCTTCATTTCTTAGCCAACTCAACAAGATTCCGGCTTGCCAGCGTCAGGCTCATTCCATCGCAAGCCGGATGCGAAACGCTGTTCTTCTGGGATCACTTCATCTGGTCCGTCAACACTGTTCCTCATAACATTCTACAAAGATTTTTTGCTCTAAAAAAGTATCCAGAGGTGAAACCTTCATCTCCAACTGTCCCATCTGCCGCGTAAGGTCTTCCGCGGCTAAAGACCTGACTCCAAGGAACAGTGTTGAACGATGTTCTCTCGCGTAAATTTCCCGCTCTTGCTTACCTTCTAGGACAGAAAGAACAGAAGTAGATGACGTAAACGTTCCAGTTGCGTCGGGATTGTTTGCTTTAAGGAACCATGATCGTAGCTTCCGGAGCCTACAACTTCTCACATAATAATAAAATACAAATAAATACACCCGACATTCCTAGAACTGCTGGCCCACGCTGTTTATCAGCGCGTAGGTCGAGAGACGGTTACGACTCTCGCCTCGGAAGGGCCGAGTGCGCCAGTAGTGAGTCGCGTATATTACGCAATACGATGCATTCCAAGTGAAAACGGTTCAAGCGGTTTCGGCTTATTGCGCAGTTGAAAAAGTCGCGGTCCGTTAGTCTTTGTTGGCGTTAGTGTTTTTGTTGGCGTACGACAATTTGCCAACTAAAAATCAATATTATAGAATCAAAAAACTACTCAAATATTTCGCGGAATAGTGAGTTTTATGACATGACGTCGATAGGTGGAAATGCCAGCCGTCAGGAAGGTTAGTACATAGTACTGCTACTGCATACGACTTTTTGGAGAAAATCCCCGAAATGTGAAGGTAAGTTATAAAGGTCTGCAATGTAATCTTTTCAAGTGTAGAATGCATTTGCGCAATTCTGTTTCTTCTTCCTTTTATCGGTTGAAGACCTTTCAGTTTCACGAGATATAAGCAACTTTCCGAAATTTGAGGTTAGAGTACCCCTCACCTGACATTTAGGACATTTTATTTTATTTCGTGAAACTGAAAGGTCGTGAATCGACAAAAGAATGGAACATGACTGAGAAGATAGATTCTACACTTGAGAAATATTTCTATTTGTACATTTATGACTTTAACGTTTATAATATTTTCTCGAAAACGTCGTGTGACGTATTCCCATGACGTCATGAAACAATACTCAATTCAAGGTCTTCCGTTCTTCGGGAAGTTGACGAAACTGCGCAATTTGAGGTAACCGTATACGGGGGGCTTGAAATGTTGGGGTGTTGAAATAATGACTCTTGAAATGATGGAGACCTTACTGTATACTTTTAGTTATATTTTACTACAATTTTCATTACTTTTTGCACGAAAGTTTCTTGTTGAATATGTTTAATTACTTTTTATGTCTTTTTGATGAACGCGCCGACCAGCGAAACCTCAGCTCCGCCTTTGCTTTGCAAAAGTCGGGCGTGTGATCGAATCCCATACATCCGCTCAGCTGACCGAGAGCAGAAGCGAAAGCAAAACACATCGCGCGACGATACGCGAGGTGGCCAGGAGGGCGCGCTGATACAGGCCACAAAAGAAAAAGCATAGATACAGATATAGACGAGCACAAGCTAGCAGCCGACAAAGCATTTTATTAATTAACAATAATTATTAAACGTACTTTCGGCTGGGGATGAAGAAAAAAAGTATACGACACACAGCCAGAAATATTATATGCCTTGGGTCATAATATACTATTAATGGTTCTATTGGCGAAAATTAGTTCATAGATTTTTTTTAGCGTTCTACTTTTGAGACCCAAAACATTTTTTTCTTCATCGAAATCGTTCCGAACGTTCTCGAGAAAATTTTTTCTATTTTTCTTCTTACCCCATCACTCCCATAAACATTATTTCTGAGATATAATCTTTTGGGAAATTTATTCTCACATAAATGCCAACTTATTGTAAAAATCTCGACTAGATCCGAGCGGGGGCAGCACATACATGGAGCATAATTTCTTAAGTGTACCCACCTCGAAAATGAAAGTTGTCCGATGGGGCTAAAAATGGGCCCAATTGTAGTCCTATTAGATAGTACTGCTCACACCAAAAATTAATTAATTTCGATAATTATTTATCAAACTGGAAGGGGTACATTTTGGGGTTTTTAAGCAAAGCCTTACTTTCAAACATTTTTAACTTTTTGCCTATTGCCTTAAACAAAATTTTACTATGAATGTTTTTGATCGATTTTTTCGCAAATTTTCACGAATACTTTTTTTTCTTCAAAATAGTTTTAAAAGAAAACTAAAATTTTTTCCTTTAAGACCTCCAATTTTCAGAGTGGCAAATTAATTATTCTTTGAGTAAAGAACGATACGTAAACAAGATGCCATGCTAGGGCGGGTGGCGCATGATCTCCCCTAGCGCTCACGCCGAGGATCTTTGTGCAACGCTTTAGTGCCAGTTTTTTGAGTTAAGTAATATTATATGATAATATTATGTGTCTTTCTGTTTGATTTTTCGGCGATAGTTTCAACAGTTGTTTTCTTTGCAGGCCTCTTTTGCGGTTTCTGGGTTTTCCATTCGAGAAGGTGTCGTATTTCTGAGAGGAGGAAAACTTCTTGACTTGAAGTTTTCCATCTTGAGTGGGAATGAAAGCGTGGTACTGTAATGTACCTGGTATCGTAACAGCTTTGTCAAATCCAAAAAGGGGAAGAGCATTCACTCCTGAAACTGAATCTCTAGTAAAAAAACTTTTATGAACGCGATGGCATAAGTCGAATGATGCCAGAGATTAAAGACTTTTTGTCGATCAAGAATTATGATGGAACTCGTTCACATGTCAGAAAAGGTACTACTATACAGGGTGTTTGTTTTAACTTGAGACATCGAAATATCTAAAAAAAAATACGCATCCTATGAAAAAATATCCGTAATAAAAACTTTTCATTTTCGAGGGGAAAAACCTCTCACCATTGGGGTGCTTGATTTCGGTGAGTCCCCTCGCCTCTCACCATCGGGGTGCTTGATTTCGGTGATTCCCCTCACCTCTCACCATGGGGGTGCTTGATTTCGGTGAGTCCCCTTGCCTATCACCATCGGTGTGCTTGATGTCGTTGAGTCCACTCGCCTCTCACCATGGAGGTGCTGGTTTTCGATTAACATTTTACAATAAGTGTTCAAAATTTTGTCCTCGCACTTCGATGCACTTGTTAATCCGAGCTTCGAAAGATTCAACACAACTGCGAAGTATGTCTGGTGTTATTTGTGCACAAACAGACCTGAATCACTCGATCACGTTATCACGAGTTGTAGGCACTTCTTGATACACGCGATTACAGGTTTCATTATAAAAGTAATGCACATGACTGTACTCTGATGCGAATATCCATCGCACCGCGCTCCGCCCGGCTGGAAAAAGTAGTGGGGGGTCTGTTCTTTCAAACGCGCCAGGGCTAAGTTAGCTCCGATCAGTGGGAGCGTCAGGACGTGGTTCCGCGTGAAGCGTATTTTTAAAAGTTGTAACACGGTGCGATGGAGGTTTCGGTCGAACAACGATACGCCATCAAATTTTGCGTGCGGTTTGGGAAGAATGCTACGGGAACCTACTGGATGCTTCAAGAGGCCTTCAAGGATGATTGCTTGTCAAGAACACCAGCCGATAGATGGCACAAGGCGTTTAAAGAGGGCCAGGAGGAGGTCCACTCAACCACTACAATCCACATAGTCACAGGGCCTTCTTCGTCGCCGACTACCTGGCCCAAAGCAAGACCACAGTGGTCCCCAGCCCCCTTACAGTCCCGACCTGGCTCCCAGTGTCCGTGGAAAACATTCAAGCTCATGTTACAATGCATTTAAAAGGCATTCCGGCTGAGGACTTTAAGAGTGCCTTGCAGGCATGGCAGACAAGTCTCCGCAAGTTTATTGCTGTAGGAGGGAAATATTTTGAAGAACTTTAAACATTTTTAACGATTGGATCAATAAATCAATTTTTATGACACCATGTGCATTACTTTTGTAATGAACCCCGTATTTAGATAACCCCACAAATAGAAATCTGGCGCCGTAAGATCTGGCAAGCCAATTTATCGGACCTCCTCTACCGATCCATCGTCCATTGAATTCGCGATTGAGTACTTCCCTCTCAATTGCGGAATAATGTGGGGGACAACAGTCATTTTGAAACCACATGTTGTGTCGCATTTTCAAGCTTATGTCTTCAAGCAATATTGAAAGTTCATTTTATAAAAAGCTAAGATATTGTTCACCGTTCAAATTGCCATCAATAAGATACGGACCGATAAGTTGATCTCCAATTATTCCACACCAAAAATTCACGGACCATGGACGCTGGTGCTCAACTTCACGCAACCTGTGTGGATTGTTCACACTCCAATAGTGCATGTTGTGCCGATTATTGTTACCATGGTTTGTGAGTGACGACTCGTCTGTAAACAGTACTCGAAAAAAGAAATTCAAGTTTCCTTGTATCTGTTGAACCGCCAATTGACAAAATGTCACTCGGTTCTGAATATCATTGCTATGAAGTTCTTGATATTCTGAATCGCAGCTTATTTGTCGAGTACTAACATGAGGGTCATGAATGACTGCAGCTAAAATCGCGATTTCATTATCAACTCCAGGAACTGTTGATGGACGCTTCCTTTTTTCGGTTGTACACTTCCGTCAGTGATTAAGTTTTGGACAACCCGGTAAAAGGAAACGCGTGAAGGAACAGTATCTGGAAAGCGTTGAGCATAAAGCGCAAGACCATCATTGATATTCCTGCCACTTTCTCTATAAATGAGAATCATTTCAATCGTTTGTTGTTGAGATAGAATCTCCATTGGGAAAATAATTAAGTCAAGTAATGAGGGATTACAACGACACCCAAACCAACTGAAACGAAGTTAACCAACAGCAATAACCCAAACGAAAGCAACTAATTACGACCAACTGAAATGAACGCAACCAACACACCTAAATCAAATGAATACGTGCGCCCATCCATTCTGCGAGCTTCATTTGTTTCTTGATCTTAATTCTCTTTAGATAATGTGCCATATAACTTGGCGATGTTCGTTTGTTTTTAGTTAGTCATAGTCGTTTATGCGTTATTCCGCTCTACGATTTTCATTTGTTCTTGTTCGCTGTTTAAGTTCACTTGCTACCTCATTGTGCAATCTTCAATTGTTTCCTGTTTTCGATTCTCATACGTGCGCACATCCACTCAGCTAGATTCATTTGTTTCTTGATCTTAATTCTCTTTAGACAATGTGCCATTTCACTTGGCGATATACGTTTGCTTTTAGTTAGCAATAGTCGTTTATGCGTTACTCCGCTCTACGATTTTCATTTTTTCTTGTTAGCAGTTTACGTTCACTTTCCATCTCATTGTATATCATGAAAACCATCATTAAAGATCCAAATTAGTTTGATACAAGTTTTTGAGAACGAATGATGTCTTTGTCCTTCATCGAGGGTTCCGCGACGTACTTAAAGATTTGTAAGAAAAAAATGTCAAAGTACAGATGCCTGCTTTAAAGTGTAATTCGAAAGCAACTGTCAACAGTGGTTTGTGAGAGGCACAGTTTGCAGTTGTGTGGAATCTTTCGAAGCTTGGACTAACAAGTGCATCGAAGTGCGAGGACAACATTTTGAGCACTTATTGTAAAATTTTAATCGAAAACCAGCACCCCGATGGTAAGAGGCTAGCGGACACACCGAAATCAAGCACCACGATGGTGAGAGGCGAGGAGACTCGCCGAAAATAAACCGCCCGCTGGTGAGAGGCAAGGGGACTCACCGAAGTCCTTGAAATAATCAACAATTATATTTTTTGCAATTGCAGCGTCATCTATCGTGAATCGAGAAAAAAAAATTCGAAAAGAACCGGTTAAGGGAAAAAAAAAAAAAAAAAAAAAAAAAAAAAAAAAAAGGGTTCCCATTTTAAATTACAAATTTACCCCCACTCCTGACTCTTGGAGGGGTGGGTTGTGGTAAATTTTTTCAAAGTTGCTTTTCCCCATCGAAAATAAAGTTTTTATTACGGATATTTTTTCATAGGATGCGTATTTTTTTAGATATTTCGATATCTCAAGTTAAAAAAACACTATAATCTAAAAGAGTTATATGCTCAATTTACATCAGAACACGTAGGCCTGAAGATCAGTATTTCGAAATTCACGAAACTCAGACCTCGTCATTGTTTTCTAGCAGGAAGCATTGGCACTCGTAATGTGTGTGTTTTCGTGCATCATGAGAATGTCAAGTTGATGTTGAATAAAATAAATATTCAACATTTAACAGAGGATGCTGACATAGTGCTCACAAATTATCACGACTGTCTGGATGCTATTGTATGTCCTAACTCTTCAAGTTCCTGTCATTTAGAAGAAAAAATGTTTAGGTGGAAACTGTCCAGGTACTGCAAACTTGAAAGTTAACATCACAAAAGCTTTTGATGAACATTGTATTAATGAAGTGAGATTTGAAATTTGATTACAGACCGACACTTGTACTCCAAAGACTCTGGCAATGGATACTGATGAATTCCTAGATGATTTATGTGAAAGGCTGTTGAAATTAAAAACTCATTACCTTATTTCAATGGAGCAATCACCTTTTCTCAAAAACCTGAAGGAAAATTTATTTCCTTGGGCGTTTTTGGTTTGCTTCGATTTCGCTGAGAATTGCGTCTTCATAATTCAGAATGCAGTGCAGTCATTCCACTGGGATAACGATCAAGCTACAATATTCACTGTGGTGATTTATTATAAACAAGATGGAGAGCTCAAGCACGTGAGTATCGCAATCATATCTGATAACTTAGCTCATGGCACGGTGGCTGTTAACGAGTATCAGAAGATAATAGTAGATTACTTGAAATCTCATTTCAGGCCAAAGAAAATCTACTACTTCACTGATGGTGCAGGGCAACATTTTAAAAATAAGAGTAGCTTTGCTAATCTCCAAGCCCCTGAAGACGATTTTGGTATCCAAGCTGAATGGCACTTCCATGGTACATATCATGGTAAGGGTGCATATCATAGTATAAGAACGAATATAAAGAGACAAGTACCACGTTCAAGCTTACAATGTTCTCCGAAACATCATATACTCACTCCCCATGCTTTATTTCAGCGGGCAAAGAGTAACTGAAAGGGAACCGAAATTTTTTTCAGCAGCACAGAAAATCGTGCCTTAGCCAGCGAGTTACTGAATGCCATATTTGACAAAGCTGTTACAATACCAGGTACATTACAGTATCACGCTTTCATTCCCACTTAAGATGGAAAACTTCAACTCAAGAAGTTTTCATCCTCTGAGAAATACGACATCTTCTCGAATGGAAAAAAAAAAAAAAAACAGAAACCGCAAGAGGTCTGCAAGGAAAACAACTGTTAAAACTATCTCCAAACAATCGATCAGAAAGACACATAATATTACTTAACTTAAAAAACTAGCACTAAAGCGTTGCACAAAGATCCTCGGCGTGACTGCACTAGGGGAGAGATCGCGCGCCACCCGCCCTATCATGGCTTCTTGTTTACGTATCATTCTATTACTCAAAGACGAATTAGTTTGCCACTGTGAAAATTGGTGGTCTTATAGATAAAAATCTCAGCTTTCTTTTAAAACTATTTTGAAAAAAATGTCGAAATTTAAAAAAAAGTCAAATTTATTTTTGATTTTCAAAAATTAGGGTCAAATTTTGGCTTTAAAAAAAATCGCTCTAACCACCAGAAAGTTTGTCAAAAAACTATCCAAAACATTTATAGTAAAATTTTGTTTAAGGCAATAGGTAAGAAGTTACAAATGTTTGAACGTAAGGCTTTGCTTAAAAAACCTAAAAATTGTACCTCCTCGACTTTGATAAATAATTATCGAAATTAACTAATTTTTCGTGTGAGGAGTACTATCTAATAGGACTACAATTGGGCCCATTTTTAGCCTGATCAGACAACTTTCATTTTCGAGGTGGGTACACTTCAGAAATTAAGCCCCACATGCATATCCTGCTATGCCCTTTAAGAAAATTTAAAGAATTGTACAAATTTCCAGAATTTCTGGTTATTTGCAAATTTACGGAAATTAAAGGATTTGACCGAAATTTACGGAAATTTAGTTTCCAAAAATATCCCGAAATTTTCCAGCCTGCCATCACAGTTTTGCTCCCTTCGACGTCAACATGTTTGAAAAGTACTACTCTAGCCCCGCTTTACATTCATCGAAAATAAGGGCTAAAATCATGCATGTATTATAAAAAAGTTACGTAATTCCGTATAGTAACATAACCTAACTACTGGCTTTACAAGTTGACACTTGTCAGAGTGATTGTGAGTATTGATTGGAAGTGGACCTTGTTACAGAAATATCGTGTGCAATGGGTGCATACAGTAGACAGTTGCGTATGCTCTTGTGAAGTTTACAGCCCGTGCCAAAAACAAGTACCAACTGAATACAGCGTATATTTTTAATTTAAAAAATACAAGTTAAACATGCACCGCTGGCTCCCAGTAGAACCGCGGTAAATTTCACTTGTGGCCACATATCACGACGGTGAGATGGGTGGCCACATTGCACGACGAAATCACAACGAATGGCCGCCGAAACTCTCGTGTGTCTTGAGGACACGGAGCGACCCAAGGGTGAAAACTTTCTGCCTCCATCTCGCAAGTGCCTTGTCATGTCTTTGGCACGCGGGTATGGCTTTGAGATTACACACTAATCACTTTAACCGAATATTTTGGATGCAGTCGCTGCAGGTCCTTTTAAAGGTCTTGATACATGTCCTCCTTTTCCTTCTCCTTAGTAGTGATGTTGTAGTAGCCTGGAGACGAGAATTCGCTCACGAATAATACAGTTCGTTTTTCGAAATCCTGAAGAACAATGTCAGGCCGTAAGAGCGGTAAAAATGGTAGTAAAGCACTCCTAGGGTCGCATTATGTCTGTAGAGATATTTCGTGCTGACCTTCTACATTTATGTGAAATTTTCCGTGCATTTTTTTGTCGAGTCGCTATTGGCGGACTTTTTTTAATTTTTTAAATCATCTCGTGTTTCCTGATCATTTTTAGGAGAGAATCTCTTCCATTTGCAACGACATACGGTGTACCCAAAACAATTCGGTTATAAATAAGTTGGAGATTCATAAGTCCGCGCCCGCCTTGACGGCGTGGGATGTACTATATAATCGCGGAACGGATGAATTTATATGCAAGCTCTTCTGCATATATGGATGATCTTACGCGTGGCTTTATCGAGGACCGTAAGCTCTTGCTTTGCCCATGGCACCATCCAAAACGAGTAGAGTAGAACCGGGACGGTAAACATGTTAGTCGAAGAAACCTTGTTCAACGTCGACAGATTGGAGACTCCGCAAACGATATTACGTCCTGAATGCTGCTCTAAGGCACGCCCAGGTGAATATAGGTCTCTTCAGTGTCAAGATATCTAATAACACTTATATCCACAAGCTTAAGGTCCCCGGGAACGCCAGTAATCCGCCCTCGCTTCAGATTAATTTTGGCACATCTGTCCAAACCAAAGTCCCTACAAATCTCTCCTGTGCATCCTTCGACGATATTTAAAGCACTCTGAAGTGGCTTTGAACTAGAAGCATAGATCTTCAGGTCATCCATATAAAAATACGTCAGTGACCTTATGCTCGTGATGATTTTAGTCGCCGCAGGGGTACGCAGAAGAATCGTGTAGTGCAACATATACTGGCAAAAGTTTGATGCATAAGAGCACAGTGGGGCAGGAGCACATCATAATTGGCAAAAACTAAAAACACTATCCATGAAGCATAAAACTCATTTTCTAGTTGTTTTTTGGTGTCGCTGATTCCAAATCCATTAACAAAACTTCGAAATTCAAACTGGCGGATCCAATATAGCGACCACATTTTTTAAAAATTATTTATTTTTTATCAAAATCATTTTCCAGATGTTTTTTTGGGTCACTAATTCTAAATCTATCAAGACTTCTTAATTAAAAATGGCGAATCCAATATGGCGACCAAATAAAATTTTTGTTATATAAATCTCATTTTACAGTTGTTTTTTGATTCGCTAATTCCAAATCCATCATCAAAACTTCGAAATTCAAAATTGCGGATCCAATATGGCGACAATTTTTTTTAATTATTTATTTTTCATTAAAACACATTTCTTAGTTGATTTTTAGGTCGCTAATTCCATATCCATCATCAAAACTTCGAAATTTAAAGTAGCGGATCCAGTATAGCGATCGAAGCTTATATAAATTATTTGTTTTAAATCAAATTCGCTTGCTGGGTGCTTTTTGATGTGAGTCCCCTCGACTCTTACAATTACACTTTTATAAGGAACTAAAAAGTATTTGAACTTAACTGATGGGAACTTAACTGAACGGAACTAAACATTATTAAATCTGGTACTCGGCTTATTAAACAACTTTTAAGAAGAAAAAAAACAACAATTTTTTGAATAACATATATACATGACGTGGTATGGCAACGGCCATACCACGCTGGAAACACCAGTTCCCGTTAGATCACTGAAGTTAAGCAGTGTTGGGCGCGGTTAGTACTTGGATGGGTGACCGTCTGATACTACTGCGTTGCTGTTGGCGATCGTGGATGTGGTGAGCCGACACTTTTAGTTATTTACTACAAGAAACTATCCACCTAAAAAACACTACCCGAATCGGGTAGTGTCACGCTTACCCCTAGAGGCTCGCCGAAAGGGAAATAGCGTAATGATATACATACTAATCTAATTAAAAATAGTTTGGCTTATTATGTGTATTAAGAGTACGTTTTACGCGGAAGTGATTTTGAGTAATTAGCTATCTGCTCAGCTTCAAGTTCATAATCTGAAGATATTTCTTCTTCATCTAGAAGAATTCAGGGCGAGAATTTTTTGAACAATTTATCTATAGCGATATGCTGGCACGTAAAAAACACGAAATTGATATTGGCATGTAAAAACTTCTTCCATTCGTAATAAATCAAATATTATAAGTTATTTAGTAGCTGCAGGTACTTTAAAAATGTTTTTAATGAATTGTGAATCCTTTAAACATTGAAATTCATACCAAATTGAAGAAATTAATCATTTTTTTGCAGACTTTTGATGACGTTGATTGAAAGCCATTCTACGATTAGGATAGACTCTAGAGACATTACTTGTAAATGAAAGCTCGTAAAATTTCGTTTCTATCTACGATAACATATGTGTAAAACAATAATAATTTCCTTTTATACAAATTTTGACCTGGAGTTTTGGCCAAGTTTGATAAGCTACTGTCCCACTGTGAAGAACAGAGGGCTCATGGTGTCGCCCTGAAAGACGCTCCTCTGAAATGTGACTCTGTTCGCTGTCATACGGTAACATCCAGATGAGTTAGTAAATCTAGTTTTGAAAAGAGGAATCAATCTCTGTATGCTTTTTATATGTGTGGATGAAGCTGCAAGATTTCCAACATACAGATAATAAGTCTATGAGAGGTTAAATTAAAAGCTTACCGGAAGTCAATCCAGGCCATCGACAGGGTGCGCTGATGGCTGCTGCGTCTTCGCAGACGCATCTGTGCATTAACACGTTCTCTCCGTAGCCTGCTGCTCCTTTTCGAGCCACGTTGTTCGGGCATATCTCTCCACACAGGCCCAATTTTTCGAACAATCCAGTCGTTTAGGATATCTGTAAAGATCTTATGCGGCTTCAGGCTTAGGTGGGTTTTTGACAGGGCCAGGGAGATCGCTGAAGAGGCGCTATGGATCATTGAGAAACTGTTGATTCTACCAGACACACCACTCCCTCTTCTGTATTCTCCTCCTTGCGTCAGTTACCACCCGTATTTTTCCAACAATGTGCTGCTTGATTGTCAGAGTTTTGACATTTGCAGTGTGTGATGGTAGATCCTCAGTTCGTGGGCAAACTTTCTTACATGCAAGCGTCTTTTGGTCTTTTGATCCATCATCCTAAAATCGCTATTATTTCTACACTGCTCTGCCGAACGCTCCGAGGGAGATAGAGTCAGTTTTCCAAAACGTGATTGAATTCTCGGCTCCGGCTGACTAAAAAATTACTGCTAAAGAGAAGGAAAAGGAGGAAACTATCACTGATTCGGAACCTCAAAGCCGTTCCCACGTGCCAAAAACATGCCGAGGCACTTGCAGGGATGGGTAAGTATTATACATCACGTATATTACATGGTTTTCGACATGTATATTACTACGTATATTACGTCCTTAGTTTTCTACAAATGTATTTTACATTTGCTGACAAGACTATATGGACGGGATTTTTGTATTCGTTATTCTAAAAATACATAATTGACTTACAGAAACAACTAATATTGAGCAATTAATTGATTATTTGTAATTATTTATCACTTTCCTGAACAAATTATATTAAAAAAATAATATGCATGTTTACGTACTTTATAATCCGCAACGTTTTCGTGCATGTGGAACATAAGCATAAGTACGAAAACATGGTATTCTAACCTATAAGTATTTGTCAACTACTGTTTTCTCATTATAAGGAAGAAAAATGAAAAGAGGCGGTAGGCCAAAACATAATTCTTGGGCTGATTTTTCATTTCTTACGAAAAAAAAGACAGCAAAAACGTTGCCTTGTGCTGTGTGTGCAATCGCATATTAAAAAATACTTCGCCTATGTACCTTGCTCATTTGTTAAGCTTATCGCCTGCTTAAAAATAGCACTTAAAGATAAATAGAAAATATAATTCAGTGCTATTTTAAATAACCTAAAAGCTTTAATTTACACAGCCTCCATTATTATTTTCGAATGACATTAATTAAATATGATGTATGAATATGTCATATTTAATTTAAGAGCACACTGCACAAAAAACTTGCAGTGCAACCTCATGAGTTATCTTGAAATCTCCTAGAAATCTTCAGATATTAAATTAAACAGTTAATAATTAATTATTTTAATAAATAATTTTTGATAAATAGATATTTGTTTACATACCTGTGAGCCTTTAGTCGCTTATAACCTGTGTTTTAAAAAATTTGTTGACAAAGTAAACACTTCGCAACATTTTAACTTTCCAACTTCCGGCGCTCGAAACTAATTTTTTCCCACTGTATCCCACCCTGAAAGTTTTTTTTTCATCTTGTTCTTAACACTTTTCCCTCAAAATTCAAATTAAATCGATTGAACAGCTTTATAAGGGGATATGTCAATTATTCAAATCTGTAAAATGCAGTCCCGCCCGCTTAAATTACGTCCGACATCTTTGATATGTATTATACATAGTTTTCTACAATTTTCTACGTATATTACGTCGTTTATGTATTATACGTAAAAAAAACCTCGAGTGACATGTCACAACCCATCTCTGGGCACTTGCGAGATGGATGAAAAAGGCTGTCGTCCTTTAGTCACTCCGTGTTCTCAAGATACACGGTGGTTTTACTGGCATGTCGTTGTGATTTCATCGTGCCCTGCGCCCACGTATATCACGGTCGTAAGACGTGCCAATAGGTGTGATTTACCGCGGTTCTGCGTGGAGCCAGTGTCATTTTCATAGATGACAGTTGCTCTCAGTGGGACCCTGCGATATAGGTATAGTAAGACATTGTTTAAAATCTGTCTTAAACGATCATATTCTGATCCCCAGGAGACTACGATCGTTCTGACCCTCGTAATTAAAATCCTCATTATTCCAAGGCCACCATCGGGCCCCCAAGGATCGTCACTAATCCTCTTGAAATTTGGCAATTTACGGACATTATTCATATTCATGGTATATATTTGTTATGTATGAAAAAAATTGTTTGTGCAGGGTGATCCTGAACTCATCATATTCCTTATACATACACATTCCTTGTACAAAACTGAACAAAAAACTACTGTGACAAAATGTTGTACGGTCAATAGTTTTCAAACTATTGAGAGTTGTAAAGAACCAATGGGAGCTCGCTACTCCCGCGCGTACATAAGCATCTTGCGCGAACTCTAGAACGTGATGCACTTCAAGTAAATAATTCTAATATTTGCCAGAGACAAGATGCTTATGTACGCTCGGAAACAGTGAGCTCCCATTGGTTCTTTACAACTCTCCATAGTTTAAAAACTATTGATAGTATTTTCAGTTATCAATGGGGAGTGCAAGAAATTGACATCCTCTCTGTGGATCGAGATGGTAAAAGTTGAGGGAAACTGTGGTTAATTAAGACCAAAGTAGTCCGCGCGAAGGGGAGGAACACGAGAAAAAGTAAATAAATAAAAATAATAATCGCGACACGTACCCGAACGAAGAAAAAACGCGAGGGGCTCGTCGAAAGTCATCACCTCAGGGTAATAACTCCCGAATTGAGCCCTTTCTCAGGTCGTTCAGTCGACAGTCCGGCGACTGTCAACCGCCGATCCTAAGCGAACGAAAAAAGAAGAAATCGCGATCGCGCCCCGCAGTACCGGAAAACAAGATGCGAGTTTTTCCGACCAAGTCAAGAAAAACTCGATGAACAATTCAACACTAACCTGAACCTTGCCGATGGACAACCTCCGACACCTTCGAAGCTGGACGACTCTGGATCCTGGATGACAGCTGGAATATTTTGACTGGACGCTAAAAT
>CAKNWU010198495.1:0-11682 GCA_932072015.1 Andricus quercustozae | reverse complement strand
AAAATGCAAAATATCAGTTTTATATAAAATTCATGGCAAAGACAGTCTTTTTTGAAACTTTTTCATCATGGATTATTTTGATTCGATAAGTGATCAGTTTTCAAATATTTTCCAACTAATTTTGAGTTGTTTAAAAATTATTATTTGATTAAACAATCTTTTTCCGCCTTTAAATCGTGAAAATATCTTTTTTGCGGGATAAATGATATTGTTAGTGAATTTCAAGAATAATATTTTTAAATTCACATATTTGGTAATTATTTAAATAATTTTTATTTGTTTAAGCATTTTCCCCCCTATAAATCGTAAGAAGTTATTTTTTTCTGAAATTAATGACACGATTAACGAATTTTGAGAGCAAATTTTTGTTTGTTTATGATATTTGGAAATTGCTTAAACAATTTATATTTTTTTGAACAACTTGTTCATCCTGTAAATTGTGAAAAGCTATTATTTCCTGAATTAATGTCGCAGTTAATGAATGTTAAGAGTGACATTGTTTTTTAAAGACAGTTTTTAATGCATTAAATAATTAATATCACTTAATTCTTTCTATAGGGAAGTTGGAGAAAAATCTGGTTTAGAAAAATGATTAAGGTTTGAACAGTTAGGGTATAAGTTCTGAAATAAGAAAATACTGAATAATAAGCGACAAAGTGCAAGACATTAAAAAAAAAAAACATTTTCTCCTCCTTTCCTATGAATAGGCGCAAGTGAATGACTATTTATTGTTTAAATAATTGCAAAACTGTCTTCCACAACAAATATATCTTCTAAAATGCATTAACTGCAACGTTAATTCCATTGAATAGTAACTTTTCAAAATAAACAGGGGTCAAACATTGTTTAAACAAATGAAAATTGTTTAAATAATAGCTAAATATCGTTAAAGAAATATATTACTTTTAACATTCGTTAATTGTGTCATTAATTTCAGAAAAAATAACTTTTTACGATTAACAGGGGGAAAATTGTTTTAAAAAATGAAAATTGTTTAAATAATTACCAAATATGTTAAGTTATAAATATTATTTTAGAAATTCATCAACTGTATCATTTATCCCCCGAAATATTGACTTTTCATGATGTAAAAGCAAAACAAAAATTGTTTATTCAAGTAATAATTGTTTAAGCAATTCAGAAATAGTTAGAGAATACTTGGAAACTTGTCACTTATCGAATTAAAATAGTCCATGTTGAAAAAGTTCCAAAAAATACTGTGTCTTTAGCACGAATTTGACATTAAAATGCGATTTTGCATTTTTATGGGCATTTTCCGAGCACAATACAAGGGGGGAGCGGGTTAAAATTAAAAGTTATTGAGTGGAAATTATACCTAGAATATTCCTTAAAAGGTGACTAAACTTCAATTTAGAAAAAGGCAATAACATGTAACCCTGTGTTAATTTCAAAAGCCCAAGGGTACGGGTTAGTGTTGACCGATTTGATACAAAAATATGGAATTTCGTTTTCCGGAAAACGAACAAATTGGGGGGATCGATCACCAAAAATGAAAAGTCGAATTTTTACGGGTATAAATTTGGACCACCCTGCTGTCCCAAACATAATATTCAAAAATCGGCAAATATTCTAAAGCTATTTTTTAGAGTTAACCATGAATAGAACTTTTAAGAACACTACAAAGAACCGAATTCTAGCAATCGACAGTAGGGTCTGTGGCTAAATGTCTCTGTTTATTAATTTTTTGGAAGTGAATTTTTTTAAAAAACGTAAGCTTAAAAAAGTCAAATTGTGTAACAAATTTGCACAAGAAGGCTTTAAGATTAGTATATTTGTAAGTCAATTTGTATAAAACAATTTCAAAAAAGGAATTACAATAAGAGAAATATCTTTCTAAACAACATTATTGTAATCGGCTCATTAGAGACAGTGATATAACAAATGAAAAAAGAATGACAACCAAACCACCTCCCTATCTCTTCTTTATTATTTATCCGTCTTTTTTATACTACCTGGATCCAACATGTTTCGACGCCTTTTAGTGTTCCTCGTCAGGGAAATTTTTAATAGGGAACTACTAGGAAATATTTATATTTTATGCTAAAATTAATTAAATATATAGATATACATTATTTGAAGTAACTTATTAAGATGCTTTTTAAATTTTTTGATCTTTAATATTTTTGAGAACTTTTGTACATATGTTTAATTGTTTTAACAACAAGCCCCAGAAATGAAAAAATATTACTCTTTCATTAACATCATCATGAATCAATCTTTTGAATTTGTTTAATTGTCAACCTGTGTGAAACATATGTTGAAAATAAAATCAAGGAAGCTTCAATTCAATCTATAATGAAAATTTTATCTTTTTGCTGTTTTTGTCCTTAAGTCCAATAAGAGACAAATAATCTTCTTTCCAAAATTATTTTTCATTATTAAGCACATTAGACAAAAATTCAATATTCTGAATACATTCACTATATCCTCATATTATAATTAGACAACTTTCCAATTCAAAAACACTCTGTATACTGACAAGTACTCCGCTTGCCTCCCCTCAACTTGAAAGAAGGTGATCAAACATAAGCTATCATTTAAGAAATTCTTTTTTATGAAATTTTTCTTTTTTTTATATCTCAGCGAATATTGAAAAATTTACTCTTTCTTCATTTCTTCTAAAATATTAAAGTTCATTTTTTTAAATTTCGAAAAATTATTTAGAATTTTTGATATTAGTTATCGCAACATATAAACATTGATAATTAAAACGAATTTTTTGTGTATATTAGAATCACTGCAACTGTATTTTTAGTTTTGTATACGAAGTATATATATTCTGAAAATCTTCCTCAGAATACCATTATTGCAGGTATTGAGGGAAATGCTTTCATTCATAGAAAGTCTTTTATTAATTTATATTAGGGGTAAAATTTGTCAAGCGTACTCGTCTAAACATTTTTTGTCTTTGATTTTCTTTAAGTTCTCCCAAGTTTTAGTCCTAGTGGACCTCTTTCAATTCCCCAAATGATGAACCCCCAGAAAGAAGGGTTGTCAACATACAGGGGCTCGAACTTTCGACATTTTCACTCGAGCACGTTATTCGCAATTATTATTCATAACTTCTGCTAAAGTTGATCAATTTAACTTCTATAAGAGTGTTTTCTTACCGTTTTTAAATGAGCTTCACGATAGAAACAATGATTTTGAAATAAGCAAATTATTTCATGCCCATTTTTCGATGTTAATCATATTTTCAAGTTTTTTTCCAAATGCGACCCCTTAAATTTGTTTGAAAATATTTTTAAAAAAAGTTTGATTTTTCACCTTGAAAATTACTTGAGGTAGAAAGTGGGAATAAGATTGCTATTGGACTTAAAAGACGGTTCTTGCGCCTTATTGATTAAAACAAATAATTTGTTTAGTACAATTTGTTTGGTTTAAACAAAAAATTTGGTTTTATTAAACAATGAATTTGTGTAAAATTTGTTTATTTGAATTCATAAAAATATTGATTTGATTCAAACAAACAATACAATTCAGAGCAGTGCTACAAAATGTCGCTAGACGTGCTAAGGCGCTGCCGGCAGGTTTCCCTGCGGTACATCAAAGATATTATAAACCTAGATGCGGTACGGGGTGTCAGAGGGGGGGAACTGTATATACAGGACATCACGTTTTCTGCCATATCGAGGTGCTGCCCTCACCGTACTACGAAGTCGAGCGCTGTTTTTCTCGTTCTTCGTAAAATATGACGGTAAAACAGTAGAAAGATTTTTTAAGGTTAGAAAAGTTGGACATGTATCGCTAAACAAAGCACTGGTATGATGGTAATAAATAAACTGAATTTTGAGAGTTTTGGTAATACTCTCAAAAAGGTAATTATGTTTATACCTAAATATTTTAATAATTTATTGTTAATACTTTCATGTTTGTACAAATGATAGATATGATATTTAAATAATAATTTTTTGTACTTTGAAGTTTAACTTTTATTACTAGACTGAACCGAAATTAAGCATTAAAGAATATATAGAGTTTTATGGAGATTTGAACCTTGATGCAGTTTTTTTGTACATAGTCTTTTTAAAAAAGTACAAAAAACGTTCTGTAAAATCGAATTATTTATTTAAAAAAATAAATAAATACATTTCTAGATAAATCAGTGCTGAACAATAATTTAATGATTGAAGTTTAAAAAAATTATTGTTTAAATTCGAAATAACAATAATTGAAAGAAATATGTATCTCGATACAACATTTAGATTGAAAATGTAAATAGTATTTTTTTCAATTTACAAAAAATGTACTCAAAAATCGAATCCTTAATTAAAAGGTAAATAAAAAGAAAATTCGAGATAAATTAGTGCTGATTTGAATCTGCAAAGATTGTTTGGAAAATCGAAGAAAATTTAGGGAGAAATTTGTTTTCCGTTTGAGGCGCACGTGTTTTTACATTCATTTGTTTATACAGGTTTTATAGAATTATTTTTATTTTACATTTAAACAATAATTTAATAAAAATTTAAGTATTAAACAAAGATTTCTTTGATAAAAATATTTTATTATCGTATTTTTAATAAATAAATAATATTAATTCAGAAACAACTTTTTTTATTATTTAAATTTTATAATTAAGGAATATTCTAGTTCGCAATTTTTATAATTGGGCAATTTTATATCGGGAATTGTATTGTTTGGTGATATTATAAACTCTTCGGGAATTTGATTGTTTTTGGAATTTTATTGAACGGGAATTTTACAGTATCAAGAATTTTATTTTTCGGGATTTTCAGTCGCCCCTAGAAGTGCAGCAAATTTTCAGAATTTCGAATTTGCTATTTCATAGAATTATTTTCTTCACTTGTGGTTTTATAATTTTTTCGAACATGCGTGGAATTTTTAAGCATGGAAATACACTACAAAAAAATTGACAATTACATACAATTCGGGATTACATCCCAAATTCTAAATTTTTAAAAGTTGCTGTAATTCTAATTTCGACTCCTGGATCTTGTCTATTTTCTTACTGTATTTATTTATTTAATTTTATTATACAAAATTTTGATAAACCACAAGTTCTTATTTGTCTTATCTCATCAAACACCAAACTTTGAAATTTAAAAATTCGCTATATATCCAATTATGATTTGTGGATCTGGCCGATTTTTTTCCTAGTGCATGTTGATCACTGGAAATAACTGTTTAAAATCAGAAAAAAATTGAGTAGACTTTTTTGATATTTAGGTATGTAAACAAATTTAAACTTTAGAAGATTTAAAAACTCGATAAACAAGAAATTTGTTTAAAATTTTTTTAGCGCGAATAACCGAAGTGTATGCAAAGATATTATATATCTTTGCTGTGTGTCTATCGATTTCGAACTAAATATGCTCTTTTAGGATTCCAATACTTTTTTTGGGTTGTAGTGATTTAAAATTCCAGAATTTTAAAATTTTTTAACTAGCTATGATTTCAATTAGAAATTTATCAGTTTTATAATAAGCACCTCTAAATATAAGTGGCTTAATTTTAAACAATAATTGTAAAAAAAATTGTTTTTTAAGGCTTCAATTCAACAACTTGAAGTTTAACGTTAAAACTTGTCTTTTCAGAATGCTGGCTTATGGTTGGAATTTTCACAATTTTTGTTATAACTTATATGTTAGGTCGAGAATAAAAAATTGCAAGCCAGCGAGTCATTTTCTTACTTTTAGTCGCTTGTTTTAAAAGTCGATCAAAGCTTTCCACTTTATTTTCCAAATATATCTTGAATTCAACGCATTTTAAATTCAATATTTTCAACTGCATATAGATTGAAATATACAAACGTTTTTTGTTTAAAATATAAATTAATAAAAATATTTGACTTATTTTTCACAAAAGAAATTTATAACCTTTAAAATTGAATATTTGTAGGTCAAACATAAAAAGGGGCCTAATTTCAAATTTATAGTGTTTCTATTATATATTGAACCATTTAAACCTCTGGACTTTTTGAAACTTTAAAAAAAAATTTTTTTTTAACTTTTTTTAAAACTTTTTTAAGCACTTTTTGTTTATAAGAAATAAATTTCTTCCACCTAATAACTGTTTGAGAATAGAAAGAAGTCTAAAAAAGCAAAATTATAAAAGCTGATGTTTTATTTTTGTTCTGATTGCGTGAGAAAGGAACGAGCTATTTAGATTTCTACACAGCTGGAAAAATGGTAAATTTACTGAAGAAAATGATAAATATTTTTTTCGCATAAGGTTAGAAAATAAAAAATGTATAGACCTCGAATTTTAAGAAGAAAAGTGTTTTTTTATGCTGTGATGTTCTTCAAAGGGTTAATCGCAATTTCGAAAATATTAAAGACTTAATAGTTTAGACATTTTAATTTTGTTCTATTCAGTATATTGAATAATTTGAAATTTAAAGCAATTTGAATTTATATGCATGAATTTTAAAATGAAATTGTTCGATAATTTTAGATTGAAACCTTTCAAATAATTAAGTTATTAATTTTTTAAATAATTTGTCATCTTCATAAATTATTTATTTTGGTGAGTAATATATGGGCGTCCATATATTACGTAATCAATTTTTCTTTTGTTTATATCGTTGTGTCATTCTCAACTTCACAGCAATCCTCTTTTCGTCTTTATTTAAACAAAAAAAAACTGATTACGTAATATATGGACGATCCCTAACACCTGATTTTTGACAAAATTTAAACAATATATATTTAGCGTTCCTTCAAGGTCAGATTTGTTCAAAGTGCTTGTTTCTGGATAAATGGACTCTATTATTGTTTCTGATTTTGTTCTATCACTCATGGATTGTATTTTTAATAGAAAACATTGAAATCTGATTTCTTCATGTTTATAAAATAATAATTTAAGGTTACTCAAGGTAATTTTCTGTACAAAATATTGATTTATTATAGAAAGAATGGTTGCCAAACTATAGAACGGATTTCTTCGCCCCAAGATACAAACCTAAATTATACCATAGTAAAAAAATTGGAAAAAATAAGATGTTAGCCAAATTTTGCAAAGAAAATTAACCTTGGTCAACCTGTAAATATATTTTTTTGATTCTGACAAGAGTTACAGATTATTTTATTCCAAAAGGAATAATTTTCAAATGAGCCAAATCATTTCAACAAATAAAACTTAAAAATTCACAGCAAAATTAACTCATTTCCACGCCACCCAGGTGGTAGAGTTACAACGCTTTTTTTTTAAAGTGGTTCCCCACGTATTATTACTATACGTAGGACTCTTCCACCCTGCTGTTTATAAGAAACAATTTCGTACGTAGCAGAAATTCTGCAAGATATAAAATGGTTTGCTTATAAATAGCAGAATATTGTGTTCTACTTTACAAAGCAGGGCACATTTATTTTCGGATTAGGCATTTCAACCTAATACAAAAGGAACTTTGCATTAGGCGTTTCGACCTAATACAAACGGAATAAATTATACTTACATTTAGAGATAAAATAATTTTATTATAACAACAATCTTTGCAGAACATATTAAGTACAACAAAATAAGCAAAACATTTGTGCTTATCTTTAACATTAATTATTCTCTACATATGGTTCATAATTCGAAGTTTGCGGGAAAATCTACAGTTTTACGGATCCTTTGGTTCTTGATCTACTTCCTCTTCTAAAGGTCGCTTTAAACCCTTCGATCAGCACCTTTTACAGTAGTCTTTTTCCTCTTTTTCTCAGCTGTTTCACTTCGCTTCGACAACTTTTCTTCTTTTGATGATCTGTTCTCAAAAGTGCACGTTCTGTGCAACTTAGCTGTGAACAAAATGTATGTTGCATGCAGCCTGTGCTGATAGCAAGGATGATTTTCATCATACCAATCCGGGTACACCTTGCTTACATCCGCTATAGCATCCTTCAATAAGTGTTCTCTTATTCTTTCCTTCTGCATTCTTGGCTTAAATGTTGTGACGAAAATTTGCAAGTTGATTGTTGCAATGTCACGAAACTGATCTGTCGGCCTTCTCAACAGAATCAGTTGCCAGCTTTTTTGCGTATTGTACTCGCGACAATTAATATAAGTATCATTTATGCCTCCTTGATCTGCATCGGGAGGTCTCTGCATCTGAGTGAGGCAGTCATCACATTTATATTCCTTGACAACTTTGTAGGCGGCCCATCCTGCAAAGAATGTGACAGATTGTCCTTCAACGGTTGAACTTATCCCAGCGAAGGCCGTTTCAGAAGGAGCATCTTTGTTACTGCCGTCTGCACTGAAGGTTTCGTTTCCATGCTGATCATCGTCATGAAGGGTTCCAGGTGTTTCATCGAGTTCTAGAAGATCATACTCAATTTCATCCCATTCCAAAACATCATTTGCGTAATCGATTGCTCCAGTTTCAAAGAACTGCATCGTTCTCTCGTCGTTGACCTCTTCGACAGCAGTGAGAGTGTTCAACTGATCTTACAGTGCTGCTGGTGATATCGGCGATAAGTATGATTCATCCTCAGAAGTGGTATTACCTCTGCTGGAAGTTACAATATCCTTCACAGAAACCACGATCCGAAAGGTGAAACGAACCATTCGACACGAAGGGTTTGAATTGAATCCATTGCGTCCTCGCAATCTGGAAAACAATTGCTCGACGGAATCTGTGTTGCAAATGACTGTGCACAACTGAAAGGAAGTGTAGGTGTAAACCATATCCCGGTAAAACATCAGTAAACCTCGTGCAGTTCCTTCAAGGGCTTGGAAACAAGGTAACCTGGTAAGTTTTCCTGATTTACTTTTCACGTGGATAGTAGGTACCCATGTTAGGCAGTCTTCCAGAACTTCAATGCATCCAGGATTTTCGTGAGACAGAAGTCGTTTCATGGGATTTTTGTTGTAAACATTGCTGCTGTTACAGACGTCTACTACGACATTCACCTTGCCCACAAACCATATCGACTTAGTGATCGTTTTGGATGTTCTAATTCCTGCCACCTTTGACTTTCGTGCCGCTATCATGGCAGCTTGCAGTTTTCCACTCACTATTTGGAAGGCATTTCTCAGATTCTGCTTTTGGAAATTATTGGGAAACAGGTGTTTCCTTGAGATATGCCCAAGCATATTGGACAACTCATTAGCATGATCAGCTTTCCAGGTGTCGATAACGTCCTGGAAAGAAACTTCTTCGTCCTCAATGATGAGAATCATGTACCTTTACCAAGCACTCACAAGGTTTTTTATGATGTGTCAAAAGTCATGAAACGCTAAGATCTGTTTTTCTCCATGCAGGAAAAATGGGGTTGCTTCAGTCACTCCCAACTTTGTATAAGCTGATCTGTTTGGACTTCCTTGGTCACAAACGAAAAGCTTAACATCAGCTCCGCATTCTTCGGCTTTGTCGCAAGTTTGTCGCATTAGAGTAACTATGTTGTCTGCGGAAACATTGTTATGGGCTAACACGTACAAAATTACGACTCGCCACCGATGAAAAGGATGCAAACCATTGAGAGTCATTGCAAATACTTTATTGGCACGCCTATCTGTTCTGCCCAGGTGGCCAAGATCTTTAAATCCTTCAATGATATCCATCTTGGAGTCGTATTCTAAACGCTCCATGATGTCCATTTCGTCCATTTTTCCCACGCAACTTCTTGCACATTCTGGCAATTTTTTCAATACTTCTGTCAAAGTTGCCATGGAGACTGAGAGAAATCCAGGATATACTTCGTTTTTGGCAATCCAAGTTTCCACACTTCTGGGATGTGGCAGCATCAAACCTGCCTTCCGCATTCTTTCATATGCAAATGCCGAATGGCAATGCCAAAGAATAGCTACCAATCTCTCATTCGTAGAATAAGGTTCTTGCCACTTGGTATGAGGTCTAAGCTGCAGTTTAATCATTGCCCTGCGAAATTTTTCTTTGACATTCTGTCCATCCAAAAAGTTGTCGAGGTCTAAGTTCTAAATTGGTTGAAAAAAAAATGTTTGAAAACAAAATTTGTTGAAAAAAAAGTATGTAAAAAAAATTGTATGAAAGAAAACTTTTTGAGGCTTATGCCCTCTTGCTGTGCCAAATATTGGCGCTTATGCCCTTTTGTGCGACGGACGAAAACGGCTACGAAACCTTAAAAACAAAACTTCATTCATTAAAAATTAAAAAAGTTGTTCAAGTTAAATCTAAATTTATTTCAAGAAGATACCAACCCAACACCACTGTTTAAAGTTAGGGGAGCGGCGGCGAATACAGCGCACATAAAGGAAAATGCACGATTAAAATTGAAATATAAAGTAAAATATTGTTGTAAAATATATTTTGTTTTGGCCAATATCTTACCAATGCTCTATGCATGGAGATAATTTAATTGAAGTTCATTAAAACAGTTAATTAATTTCTTTTCCAAAAAGAGCATCTGCGCCAAGTTGTTCTATCTTGTTTCGTAATGTGGCGCGTAATGGAAATCATTTATATTTTCAAGAATTGCCCAATTTTAAGAGAATGTTTTAAAATATTTCTAAACATTTCAAAACATTTACAGAACTGTAAAAAATGTGGACGTTTACGAGGCAATTTTTTTAGGGCTTTAAACAATTTTAGGAAAACTGGGCAATGTTGTAAAAGATATTTAAAGGTTCTAAAAAATTTTTTAAAGAATTGGATAATTTCAAAAAATATGTTAAAAAAATGAGATTTTGAAAATATCGAAATTAAATTAAGACTTTTTATTTTCAAGAATTACACAATTGTAAAAAAGGTGGAAGACTTTGAGGCAATTCTTTGCAGTATTTTCCAACCATTTTAGGAAAATATGAATCATTTTAAAAGATATTTAAAAGTTTTGAAAAAATTTTAAAATATTTCAAAAAATTTCGACAGATTTACAAAATTGTAAACAGAATCTGGAAGATTTTAAGGTGTTTTTTCTCAGGATTTTACAACAATTTTAGGAAAAATCGGAATCATTTCAAAAGACATTTAAAAGTTCTGAAAAAGTTTCAAATAATTTAAAACCAAATGGAGCTTTTTATGATTTTAAAATTATATTTTGAAAAATTACACCATTTTCAGAGAATATTTAAAAATATTTCAAAACATTCCGACAGATTTACAAAATTGTAAAAAAAAATCTGGAATATTTTAAGGTTATTTTTTCAGGATTTGACAAGAATTTTAGGAAAAATCGGAATCATTTCAAAAGACATTTAAAAGTTCTGATAAAGTTTCAAATAATTTAAAACCAAATCGAGATTTTTTATGATTTTAAAATTATATTTTGAAAAATTACACAATTTTCAGATAATATTTAAAAATATTTCAAAACATTCCGACAGAGTTACAAAATTGTAAAAAAATCTGGAAGATTTTAAGGTTATTTTTTCAGGATTTGACCAGAATTTTAGGAAAAATCGGAATTATTTCAAAAGACATTTAAAAGTTCTGGAAAAGTTTCAAATAATTTAAAACCAAATGGAGATTTTTTATTAATTTGAAATCAAAAATTGAAAAATTAAAAAATTTTAAGAGAATGTTTAAAAATATTTCAAAACATTTCGACAGATTTACAAAATTGTAAACAAAATCTGTAAGATGTTAAGCTTATTTGTTCAGGATTTGACAACAATTTTAGGAAAAACCGGAATTATTTCAAAAGACATTTAAAACTCCTGAAAAAGTTTCAAATAATTTAAAACCAAATGGAGATTTCTTATTAATTTGAAATCAAAAATTGAAAAATTAAAAAATTTTAA
>CAKNWU010198420.1:0-15012 GCA_932072015.1 Andricus quercustozae | reverse complement strand
TATACCAAATTACGAATGCATTCGAGCTCAGATTAAACTGTATTCATTCGGATTGAAAATCGTTTTAGGTCAATCCGAGTTCGGATTCATTCGGATTGAAAATATATATACTTCTTTAAACCGTCGACTCAGACCTAACATGAAAAAGACAAGGGTGTACTGTTAGCCTGGTTCTTTGATTAAATCTTTGATTTTAGTAAAGACCTGATGAACTTTAAATGCATATATACAGCAAGCGAGACCCTTTAAGCAATACAGCCGTTTTATTTATTGCATTTAAATCCCATATAGCCCTATATTAAGGAAAGTACATCATTTTCAAACAGGATTCTATTTTGCGCCCATCTTGCAACTCCGGAAACGTAACAAACTTTGTACTTAAGGAACATTTACATTTTTGTCTTTTTTGCTTGTTGAAAACATTACAAGTAAAGCAAAGTGTGCGAGTATTTTTGGTTGACTGCTCTTACTTATCGATAATTCAGACAGTACCAAACACACTGGAAAAGTACCTAGTTCAAGAAAACCATCACACTAATTAATACTTTAATGCACGTAGTCAAATCTGGTGAAAGGTTTGGTTAGGAATTTACATCCTACCAAAGCCAGCCGAATAAGTTGGACATATTTTATGCACAAGTATATGGCATATAAAAACAACCTGGCTAGAAACTGCATGTTTTATTATAATAAATCTGCTTACCACGAGTATCTGCCTAAAACCTTTCTTCGCATCACAAAAGAAAATGCAATTATGTACCGACTTTCGACCAATAGATTTCAATCAGATCGCAATACAGACAATTCTTTTAATAAACTAAAAAGATATTAATAATGTATGGCAATAAAGATCACAGCATGAGTTAACCTTTAGACAGCCGGGATTTGATTTATAAACCGCCCCTTAAAAGTTCCTAAATTTGTGTCTTCTATCATTTACCAACTGTATCCAAAGTTCATATCATACGCCGAGCCGATATATCGGCTGCCCGGCCGAATGAGGTAAAGGAAAAGTTTTGGATGATAAAATTGGATGTTTTCCCGAAATTTGGTGAAAACATTACCACGGGGTTTTCAGGGTAGCTGATTATGAATCAGGGAACAGCTTTGAAAAATTGACGGCAGCCACACCCGCCTCAAATGCCATAATTTTTCGATATTCCCGAAACTGGATGAAAACGTAACCGCGGGGTGTTTTGGGGTCGCTCATCACGAATCTGGGGCCAAGATCAGCGACCCCAAAAACCCCGGGGTCACGTTGTCACCGAGTTTCAGAAATATCAAAAAATTGGGGCATTTGGGGGAGATTTGGGAGACCCCTTACGTGCATGTTTCAAATCAGACCCTATATTCATGATTAGCGACCCCAAGAACCCCCAGGTTAGGTTTTCAACTAGTTTTTGCAATTTAAAAAAATTGCGGGATTTCGGGGGGGGGGGGGAATGACGTGAATTTTTGAAATCAAACTCCAGATTCGTGATTACAGACACCGAAAACCTCGGGGTCTTGTTTCTTACAGAAAAAGACTGATTTTCCTCCGGAGCCGATATATCGGCTTCCCGGCCGTCTAAAGGTTAATGCAATTTTCATTAAATTTCGAGGTATATATAACACTGACTTTACGCTATTCCAATTGTCATGTTGTGATTGAGAAGTTATAAAGGTCTAGGCTTTTCAAAACCAACTAGGCTAATAAGAAGCATTACGCACGTGATCAGGTCTGAACTATCAAATTACATTATGTATATAACAGTTCCTATCGGGTCCAGATTAGACCTAGAAACGTCCATATCGGGAACTGTGAATTACTCGCAGTTAGCACTTTCCCAACAACGTGCACTATTACTGCATTATTGCGTGCTGTGTGGGTTACTGTTGGGACCTAGAAGTCAGTGGAAGAAGCGAAGGAAAAATGCAACCTATATATACTTCTTTAAACACCCTGACTCAGACCTGACAAGAAAATAAGAAGTCTTTGCTGTCTGCCGGGTACCTTGTTCAAATGCTGGACTTTCGTAAACTCCTGGTGACATTTAAATAAACATTTACGTCAAGTGAGACATAGTAAGAGACAAAGCCCATTATTTGTCGTATTTGGACCTCATATGGCCCTATATTGACGCAGGTACAGCATTTTCTAACAGGATTCTATTTCGTACTCATCATGTAACTCTGCAAAAGGTGACAAGTTGTTTCCTTAAAGAACATTTCAGTTTTTGCATCGCACGTTTGTGAAGAACATTACACGGAAACTACAGTGTAGAAGTATTTTGGTCAACTGCTGTTGCTTTTCGATAATTCAAGCGTTACCAGAGAGACTGCGCGAGAATCTAGTTATAGAAATTGGCACAATAATACTTGAATGCACGTAGTCAAATCACAAAGAAAGGTTCGGTTAGGAATTACGCTCTTATCAATTCCTTCTAATAAGTCCAATATGTTTTCTGCACAAGTGTAGGCTATTTAGAAAGAAACTGCCAGTTTTAATTACACAATAAATATGCTTTGCGCTAGTACTTGTGTGGAGTAAAAACGGGGTTTCTTTCGAAATACCCTAGTCCTGTGCACAACATAAACATATCTTATTAGACGGAATTGATAAGGAAGTAATCCCTAACCGGACCTTTCACTAGATTGGACTACGTGCATTTAAGTATTAGTGTGCCGACTTCTTTAACTAGATTCTTACGTAGTCTCTTTGGCAACGATTGAATTATAGAAAAGCTACAGACTGAAATGTTCTTTCAGTACACAACTTGTTACGTTTCCGGAGTTACACGATGAGCACGAAATAGAATCCTGTTAGAAAATGTTCTACCTGCGTCAATATAGGGTCATAGGAGGTCCAAATGTTGCAAATAAAGGGCTTTGTCTCTTACTATGTCTCACTTTCTGTAACTGTTTATTTAAAGGTCACCAGGTGTTTACGAAAGTCCAGCATTTGAATAAAGAATCTGGCTAATAACAAAGACTTATTTTCTTGTCAGATCGGAGTCAGTGAGTTTAAAGAAGCAGATATAGGTTTATATCGGGTTCAATGTAAACATGTAAAGGCACATATATGGTACTATATCTAATTCACTACTTGTAAATAATTATAGAAAAACCAGGTGGTGATTAAGGTCTATTATTTTAAATCCATACTAATTTAGTGCCAAAGTCTGTTCTTCGACATGCTTAATCGTAAAGCCAAACACTTAGGGAATCTATAATTAGTAACAACGACTAAAACACGATACCCTATAAAATCCTTTGCGTAGTCAAATTGAACCCAACATAAGCTCTTATATACTTCTTAAAAATTATAGATTGTGAGGTGACAAGAAATAGAGTAGGTTTTGTTATTAACCACGTTCTTCTTTGAAACGATAACTTCTTTGGGTGAATCTTTGAGGGTTACGCTTCGAGACTAGCTCTTCCCGGGTAACTCTTCCTCTTCTCTATCCTTCCAGCGCTTCTCCCACTGACTGACTATTTATATGCCTATCCTTCTCTATCTCTCCTTCGCTTCTACCACATCCCTCCCCCCACACGCATGCTCTCTCTCTCTCACTCGCCTCCTTTATTTCTCTCCACACTTCGCTCTTATATTCACACGGAGACTCTAACAGCATTAGCAGTATATAACTGAATGCGCTCGTATGTATAGCAGTGTATAACGTAATGCGTTTGTCTTGAATTTCGTGGTTCGTACACGTGCTTGAATTTATGTGCGATTTTGAGTGTGTTTACTGAAGTTTTATGTAATTATTAGGTGTATTTCCACTATTCTTTATTTTGAGAGTATTAAAAGAAAAACCACTTCAGTTTACTTCATATGATGTTATAACTTCTGCCGGGCATCCCGCGACGGCTTACGAACTTTTTTTAAATCGTGGATGTAAATTACCACTTGAAGGTCCCAACAGTACCCCAAACAGCACGCAAAATTGCGCGTTGATGGGAATCTAAATGCTGCGAGTTATTCACGGTTCCCGATATACAACTTTGTATGTCTAATTTGGACCCCATAAAACTGATATATACCTCATGTAATATGACTGTTAATACTAGAAGTATCGGGATTTTCTGCCACCTTTGGTTACTACAAGGGGTCAATTCACCCCTACCTGCGTTGGATGTCAAATAATGATTTAAAACAGTTTCTACTGTCAAAAGTTAAGGATAGAAGTATGTTATATTCATATTACATCGTTAATATAAGTGGAGAATAGTAGTTAGTCCTGCAAAAGTACAACACACGTTATAAGGTATATGCATTGGTAATCGTCACTGCATTAGTTATCGTCAGATGGCGCAATATTTTTTGTATAACAAGACTCGCTCTTGCCGCGTTGGATAAAAAATGTGCATTTAGGTAAGTTTAAATATCCTTTCATCAAATTAGTATAATTTTCTCGTGTTGATACTTGGTTACGTGCCTGACGATTACTAACGCATTTGCATAATTCGAATTTTAATCGTGAATGCAAATTGACTCCAATCCAATATCATGTTAAGTGATCAAAATTGAGTTTTTCTATATCTGCTTTAATCGGTTACGTCCTTTGCGAACATAAGAATTGTGTTTTCAATACAATTATAAGCAATTTTAATTTCCAATTTGGCTTAAGGTGACGATTAATAGTAAGATAGAAGGGATATAATTCAGACCTGCTAAGCAGAAGTGGAACAAAGTAATGAAATACCAGCCAAAACGCTATAGGGGTCAATTGACCCCTGCCGGCAAGAGACACTAAAAACCCGATTTTTTTTAAAAGGGCACATCTAATATTTCCGAAAAAGTTGTCAAATACTCCTATTTATAAATAATTGAAAGTCACAAGACGCCATATCTCTGCAAGCAACCACTGCGGAGATTTACCACTTTAAAAATCGAAAGGGGTCAATTGACCCCGCCCGGTACTTCTAGTGTTAAGATCTGATCATATACATAATGTTTTTGATTAGCCTAGTTGAATTGAAACCCCTAGAGCTTCATAACCTTTCAATCAGAACGTGATGCATGGAATAGTGTAAAATCAGAGTTTTATCAACATCGAAATTTAATGGAAACCTTATTAACCTTCAGGGTGCCGGAAAGCCGATATATCGGCTCTGGAGGAAAATCATTATTTTCTGTAAGAAACAAGACCCCGGGGTTTTCGGCGTCTCTGATCAAGAATCGGGTGTGCAATGGTACCCCATAAATGCCGGACTTTCGTAAACTCCTGGTGACCTTTAAGTAAACGTTTACAGCAAGCGTGACATAGTAAGAGAAAAAGCCCTTATTTTTCAGATTTGGACCTCATATGAAACTATGACTGCAGGTACAACATTTTCTAACCGGATTCTCTTTCGTGCTCACCCTGTAACTCCGGAAACGTGACGAATCATGTATATAGAGAACATTTCAGTTCTTGCCTCTCACGTTTGTAAAAAACATTACACGTGAACTAAAGAGTAGAAGTATTTTGGTCAACTACTGTTGCTTTTCAGTAATTAAATCTGTACAAATGAGCCTATGGGAGAATCTAGTTATAAAAACCGTCACACCAATACTTAAATGCACATAGTCAAATCTGATAAAAGGTCCGGTTAGGAATTACGTTCTTATCAATCCCGTCTAATGAGTTACATATATGCTCTGCACAAGTGTAGAGTGTTTAGAAATAAACTACCAGTTTTACTGATACAATAAATATGCTTTGCGCTAGTACTTGCGCAGAACTGTTCGACGCATTGTAAACGAAAATGCATTTATACATATACTTTACTCACTAGTTTTCAACGAGACATTAAGAAAGGCAACTCTTTTAAGATGCTAAAAAGATATAAATATTATTTCGGCAACGAAGAATAAAGCAGGCCTTAGTAAGGATGGATCTACTTTTCCTAGGTTTACAAAACATTGTTTTTACCCTACTCAAGTAATTGCGGTTTGCTTGATAGTCTTTGAAAGTCTAGTATTTTCAAAACGAACGAGGAAAGTAAGAAACATGATGTACGTGATCATGTTAGAACTTTCATATTGCATGAGATATATATATAGGTTCCTATCGGGTCCAAATGAAACATATAAAGGTCCATATCGGGTACTTTAACAAATTCGATCTGTGTAGTCTCCCACAAACACGAAGTATTGCAACATCATTAATGCAACGTTGCGTGCTGTTTGGGTTAAATGTAGGGTGTTCAAATAGTAACGTAAATCGAAGATTGACAAGAAAGAACTTTATAGGGTACATTTTCGTAGTCGATATAAATACTTGTAGATGCATAATGTGGTTGAAAAATATGTGATTTTCAATCCATACCATGCAGGGAACATGGCCTATATATTCAAAAAAATAATCGTAGGGAGCATGTCGAAGAACAGACTTCGGCACTGAACTGGTATTGACTTAAAATATTAAGCTTTCACAACGACCTGGCTTCCATATAATTATTTAATAATATTGCCTTAGTACCCGATATAAAACTATATATACTTCTTGAAATCGTCGGCTCAGACCTAACATGAAAAAGACAATGCTATTCTCTTAGCCTGCTTCTTTGTTCAAATCCTGGATTTTCGTAAATACCTGGTGAAATTTAAATGTATATTTACAGCAACCCGGTAAGAAGAGAAGAATTTAAAAAAATTCAGAATCTGAATTCTCATTAATACGTGAATTTTCCTCCATCGAAACTTCCACCAACGAATAGAAAAAAAAGCAAAACCTATTCCTTTTAATCGACTTAGAAAAATGTAATGAAAGCGTATTGGGAGGAATTAAAAAGTGGAGGAACGCAAAAAAAAGAATAGAAAGAAAGAGAATAATGTCACTTTGAAGAGGCAAAAGCTATTCCTTTTAATCGACTCAGAAAAATGTAATGGAAGCGTATTGGGAGAAATTAAAAAGTGGAGAAATTTTACTTTTATTATTATATTATCTTTTGATTGGACTTGGATTCTGCCATATTCTTCAGAGATTCTTGTTAATTTTTGAATTGTATTTTGAAAAAGAACTTAAATAGAGCGTGCACGGAAAAACAATTATAAAACAATCGGTCAAAAAGACCGGTTTACTGGGAAAATAATATTGTACTTTTTGACATTTGAGATACGCGTCTTCTTACAAAGGCCCATTGAGTTAGACTGGCATCATCATTGTCATGTGACACGTATGTCTGTTGGAGAAATAAAAAAAAGGGATAGATCAGAAGGAATTAAAATAATCGAAAATAAAGCATGTAAGTATGGAATTAAAAATAACCATGACAAAAAATTGAAATTTCCAAACTTATGTTGCACACGGAGGAATAGAAACTATGTAAGTGCTGGCATTTTGTGGACGGATTAGAAAGAATTAAATTAATCGAAAACACATCATGTAAGTATGGAATTAAAAATAACCATGAGAGGTGTGTCTACTGCTCGCATTAAGAGGAATTAAAAAAATGGAAAATATGTTCGCCTGCATGGAACTCAACACAACTGGCAATCGTTAAGGAAATAGAAAAGAATTGGTTTCGGAGATAAACCTATTCTTTCGTTGGGCACTTCTTCCGATGGAAAATTAGCACATTAAAAAAAATAAAATAATGCACACTCTTTCGTTTAAACCTGAAAATATTCATTTTTCTCTATTCTTCTCTTCTTACCGGGAACCGAGACACAGTAGGCAACAAAGCATTTTTTCATGTTCAAAGCCCATATAGCCCTATATTAAGGCAAGCACAGCATTTCAAAACAGGATTCTATTTTGTGCTCATCTTGTAACTTGGGAAACGAAACAAATGGTGTACTAAGGGATCATTTAAATTGTTGCATTTCTTGTTTGTTGAAAATATTACAAATGATGCAAAGTGTAGGAGTATTTTGCCTAAGTGCTGTTACTTACCGATTATTCAAACAGTAACGAACATACTGCAAACGTATGTAGTTCAAGAAAACCATCACACTAATTAAAACTTGAATTCACGGAGTCAAATAAGCGTAGGGTATTTGGAAAGAACTTGGATAAAAACTGCACGTTTTATTGGTATAATAAATCTGCTTACCTCTATTCGCTGCCTAAAACCTTTCTTCGCATTACAAAAGAAAATGCAACTATATACCGACCTTAGACATGTAGATTTCAATCAGATCTTAATAGAATATTATTTTAATAAACTAACAAGGAGAGGACGCGAGATGGGAATCGCCGATTCGACTGGGACTTTGCAGGATGAAAGTACATCAAAATCCATTAGGGGCGTCTTTTTTCTTTCGATCTAATGGGCCTTAGTTTTCGAGATATCGAGGTTTGAGTATTTGCGCTCGAGTGCTCGACTCGCCACTGCAGAGCAGGGACCCGGGCTTGGCGGCCTTGGGCGCTTACTCGCAGTCCGAACCTAATGCTGTGATAAACGAAAAGTCCACAGGGTTTCTATATCATCAGATATCATTCCTATAGAGTTTTTGCACGTAGATTGCGAATCTTAAAACGAAAATCATCCATCACGTCAAATTTTTGGAAAAAAAAACGGGCTCAGAAAGTAACAACAAAAAATCGTTTTTCTCGATTTTTGGAAAAGTTGTTAAACACTATTGTCCAGCGGATAGTGACTTTTTTTCAAGTGAATCATGCCAAAAATTTTAAAGATTGGATTCATCTGCATATAATTGCCAAAACAAAATTATATTTTCGGTAAAACTATGCAAGATACGAAAGAACGTTTGGGAATACAATTATTCACCTGAAAAAGATCCACGAGTTTTCTTCAGATCATTTTTTAATAGGATGCATATTTTCTTTAATTGTGAACAAAAACATTTGAATATAAAAATAATGCGAAAATTTCCGTATAGTGGGCCGCTTTTTTCATAATAATAAGATAATGTCCCAGAAAAAGCTGTAGAAATATTTGAAGTTTTAAAAGCATTTAAAAAATGCCTCCGTTTGTGACACGAAATGCATAATTGTTCAGGCTTATCTGCCGGGCTACTAATGACAATGCAAAATATTTTACAAGCCACCTAAAATAACAGCCTAAAGCTCAATCTATCAACTATTCTAATAGAAAATAACGAGCTACGACGCTTTTTTAGACATGATATCTGGATTTCCAGTGTCATCAATAGTCTAATATTTTGTATGTTGGCCCTGCGTATAGGGAATATAGGACGCAGTTCGCGGAAAGCACCATACGGAGAAATTTTCGAGTATCGGTATTCTGAGAAAATAACAATGCCACTGCTGTAGTACTTACGAAAAGTTAAATCCTTTCAAATAAATAATGTGAAAGCAATTTTTTGGACTTATCAATAGTTTCCCAATTTTTTTGTGCAAAAAAAATATAGACTTGAATTTTGACTTTTATTGAATATAATTTGTAAATATATTATATTATAACAAATAATTCTATTAAAAGGCATTACATGACAAATTAAACAAAGTATTTTTAACAAAAATTAGTTTCCGGATAAAAATTCGTGTTAAAAGTCTTTGGTAATCAAATGTATATTATTCATTTTCTTGTTTCCTAGAGCATTTCATATCACAAATGGAGAAAATCGAGATAATGTTATAGATGCTAAACGAAAATGAAAAATATGAAGTCCTATTCAATTGAAGTATATATTAATAATCTTGATCAATGTCAGTGAACTAAAATAAGGTGAAAATTATAAAGAAGTTACATGATTTCCTTATAAAAAAATCATCAACTTTTCGTAAAAATTTATGTAAAAAAGAAATTTGAGTAATATTCTTAAATATTTACAAATAATATTCGATGAAAGTAAAAAACCAAGTTTGTATATTGGTTTTCATAGAAAAATATGTATAATATATAATATAGTAAAAAATTATAGATATTTTTGAGATGAACAATTTGGGTTCTTATAATTATTCCTTATCTTGCATAGTTTGAACGGAAAATATAATTTTATATTTTTAATAACATGCGTATGTTTCTCGCCTTCAAAACGTTTTTGAGGTTTTATATACCTAAAAAAATATAGAATTTCTTGTGACATAATTTGCATGATTCGCTTGAAAAATAGTCATTATCCGCTGGACTATAGTGCTTAACATCTTTTCCAAAAAGCGACAAAAACGATTTTCTGTTGTTACTTTCTGACCCCGTTTTTTTCAAAAATTTGACGTGATGGATTATTTTCGTTTTTAGATTCGAAATCTACGTGAAACAATTCTATAGGAATTATATATGATGATATAAAACCCTGTGGGCTTGCCGTTTATTACTGGATTAGTGTCGGACTATGAGCATGCGCCCAAGGCCGCCAAGCCCGGGTCCCTGCTCTGCAGTGGCGAGTCGAGGGCTCGAGCGTAAATACTCAAACCTCGATATCTCGAAAACTAAGGCCCATTAGATCGAAAGAAAAAATACGCCCCTAATGGATTTTGATGCACTTTCATCCTGCAAAATCCCAGTCGAATCGGCGATTCTCATCTTGCGTCCTCTCCTTGTAAGAAGATATTAATAATTTATTGCCAACAAAGATTATAGCAGGACTTAGTAAGGTTTTCAGAAAATTTCCAGGTTTATAAAACCCTGTTTTTACGCTATTCCAATTGTCACGTTCTGATTGAGAGGTTATGGATATCTAGGATTTTCAATACGAACTAGGAAAGTAAGAAACATGATGTACGTGATATATAGTGATAACTTCATATGATGTTGATTGAAAATTTTTTTGTTTGAACACGTTCCACATAAAAAATAGTTGAAATAAACGCAAATCAATTGACGCACGTGTCACTGCACGAAAAACGTCACCAGCTCTTGGACTAATACGATCGCATTCCGTTACACGCTGCCAATCTTGTCAGAGAACCAGGGAATGAGAAAGAGAGAAAGTGGCATGACGGAGAGAAGTGGGAGAAGCGAAGGTCTGATAGAGAAGAGGAAGCGTTTCCCTGGATGTGTTAAACTTGACGCGTCACCCAATTTTAGAGTTTACACCGTGCCTTAAGAAGTTATCACTTCAACGAAGAACATGTATAACGACAATCCCTACTCTAGTTCTTGTTATCTCTCAATCCATAATTTTCATAAAGTATATAAGGTTCTATATAGAGTTTATTTACTAAGAGCGACTTAGTAATCGTACCCGATACATGTCTTTACATGTTTATATTGTACTCGTTATAAACCTATATATACTTCTATAAATCCACTGACACAGATCTGGCCAGAAAATAAGATGTCTTTGCTATTAGCCAGATTCTTTGTTCAAATGATGGACTTTCGTAAACTCCTGGTGACGTTTAAATAAAAATTTACAGCAAGTGAGACATAGTAAGAGACAATGCCCTTTATTTGTCACATTTAGACCTCCTATGATCCTACATTGAGACAGAAAGAACATTTTCTAACAGGATTCTATTTCGTGCTCATCATGTAACTCCGGAAACGTCGCAAGTTGTGAACTTAAGGGTGGGGTATGGTTAATTAAGGTAAAAAACAGCCTTTTTCAATAATATGTTTAAAAAATACAGGTAATGTGTTTTAAATTAGCGAATTAAAGTATTGTACTATATCATTTAAAAAACATTTTGTGAAATTTTCAGTGAAAAATATCGAAAACTAAACCGTTGGCAGCCAATCTCCGGACACGTCTCGAAAAAAAAGATCTTTTGCGGTGGAGGTGGTTTCTCGGCACTCGATTATCTGAAATCAAAAAATCAAATTGGTTTTGTTATTTATAAGTTTCCCCAGGTAATCATGTCGATTTTTTTTAATTTGTTGTTATTTTTTATTTTACAACAACAATTATACCGATTTTTTAAGCAAAAATCGCGTTTTTCGCTTACTAGTGTTACCAAAACTTGAAAAATCAGTACAAAAAACTCGACAGGGTTTCCTGGGGAAACTTATAAAATAACAAAAACAATTTGATTTTTTGTTTTCAGATAATCGAGTGCCGAGAAACGACCTCCACCACAAAACATCTTTTTTCGAGATGTCTCCGGAGATCGGCTGCCAACGGCTTAGTTTTCGATAATTTTCACTGACAATTTCACTCATTACGAAAGAGAACACGCGAGTATCTAGTTATAGAAATCGTCGCACTAATACTTATTGCACGTAGTGAAATCTGATGAAAGCGCCAGTTTTGAATTACTTCCTCGTCAATCCCGTCTAACAAGATAGATTTATGTTGTGCACAAGTCTAGGGAATTTCTAAAGAACCTGCCAGTTTTAATTATACAATAAATATGCTTTGTTCTAGTACCTGAGCAGAGCTGTTCGACGTATAAGAAAAGAAAATGCAATTATACATCGACTTTTCTGGCTAGTTCTGAATCATATCTTAATAAAGGCAACTCTTTTAACGTGCGAAAAAGCATTAAATGTTATTTCAGCAATAATGAATAAAGCAGGCATTAATAAGGATGGAATTCATTTTCCGAGTTTTATAAAATCTCGTTTTTACTCTAGTCAAGTAATTGCGTTTTGCTTGAGATGTTATGGAACTCCAGTATTTTCAAAATGAACTCGGAAAGTGAGAAACGTAATGTACGTTATCGTGTCTGCACTTTCATATTGCATGAGGTATATATAGGTTCCTATCGGTTCCGAATTCAAAATATAAATGTCTATGTCGGGTACTTTAAATCATGCGCTCTGTGTACTCCCCCACAAAGGCACATAAGATTGCAGCATCATTAATGCAACATTGAGTGTTGTTTAGGTTACCTATAGGGTTATGAATACTTGTAGGTGTTCAAAGTAAATGTCGAATTTGTGATTTTCAATCTAAACTGAGCTAGAAACAGAGCCTGAATACTGATAAAAAATCGTAGGGATTTTGTGGAGGACCAGGCTCGGCACTGAACTGGTATGGATTTAAAATATTAAGCTTTCATAATCACTTAGTTTTACTATAACTATTTACTAATAGCGACTTAGCTATAGTACCCTATATATGCCTTTACGTGTCAATATTGTACCCGATATAAACCTATGTATACTTCTTTAAATATTCAACGCAGACATTTAAATTTTTGCCTCTCTTGCTTGTTGAAAACATTTCATGTAAAGCAACGTGTAGGTGTATATGGGTTAACTGCTGTTACTTATCGATATTTTAGACAGTACCAAACAGACCGCAAAAGTATCTAGTTCGAGAAAACCATTGCACTAGTTAATACTTTAATGCACGTAATCAAATCTGGTGAAAGGTTCGGTTAGGAATTTACATCCTACCTGATCCAGCATCATAAGTTGAACATATGATGTGTACAAGTGTAGGGTATTTAGAGAGAACCTGCCTTCAAACTCCATGTTTTATTGTAGTATTAAATCTGCTTGCCACGAGTACCTGCCTGAAACCTTTCTTTGCATTACAAAAGAAAATGCAAGTATATACCGACTTTCGACAGATAGATCTCAATCAGATCTTAATGGAGACAATTCTTTTAATAAACTAAAATGACATTAAAAACATATGTATTGGCAATAAAGATTACAGCCGGACTTAACCTTTAGACGGCCGGGATTTGAGATCTAAACCGCACTTTAAAAGTGCCCAAATTTGTGTCCTATATCATTTATCAACTGTATACAAAGTTCATATCATACGCCAAGCCGATATATCGGCCTCCCGGCTGAATGAAGTGAAGTAAAAGTTTTGGATGATGAAATTGGTTGTTTTCCCGAAATTTGGTGAAAACATGCCCTCGGGGGTTTTCAGGGTTGCTGATTATGAATCTGGGTTCAGATTTGAAAAATTCACGTCAGCCCTCCCCCGAAATGTCCCCATTTTTCGTTATTCCCGAAAAACGGTGAAAACGTAACCCCGGGGAATTTTGGGATCGCCGGTCACGAAGCTGGGTTTAAGATCAGCGACCCATAAACCCCGGGGTCACGTTTTTACCAAGTTTCAGAAATATCAAAAAATGACCGAAATAATTAGAACTTATGTTCCTATTACATTAACATTGAAATCGATCGAAGAACCACCGGTTTATGTTTTCATCTAGTTTTTGAAATATCACAAAATTTGGGTATTTGGGGGTGGGGGCTAAACGTGAATTTTTAACATCTGACAACAGATTCGTGATCGGCGACCCCAGAAATCCCCGGGGTCCTGTTTTCACCAAGTTTGGGGAATGTGGAAAAATGAGTACCTTTGGGGTAGGGGACTGGGGGCCACCTAACGTGAATTTTGAAAATCTGACCAGAAATATGATCAGTGCCGAAATATCGGCTTTCCGTCCGTCTAAAGATTCATAAAGTTTTCAGTAAATTTCGAGGTTTATGAAACTCTGACATTACGCTATTCCAATTATCGCGTTCTGATTTATAGGTTGTGAAGGTCTAGGGTTTTCCAAACCAGCTACGCTAATAAGAAGAATTATGAATATAATCAGGTCTGAACTTTCATATTACATGACGTATATAACGGTTCCTATCGGTTTCAAATTAGACATACAAACGTTTACATCGGGAACTTTGAATAACTTGCAGGAGTACTTTCCCAATAACGCCCAATATTACTGCATTATTGCGTGCTGTGTGGGTTACTGTTGGGAACTAGAAGTCAATGGAAGAAGCGAAGAAAGGATAGAGAAGAGGAGGCGTTACCAGGATGTGCTAGCCTCAAGGCGTCACCCTCGAAGCGTCACCCAGTTTTCCGAGTTTACACGATGCCATAAGAAGTTATCACTTCAAAGAAGAACAAGGATAATAACAATCCCTACTCTATTTCTGTTTACCTCTCAATCTATAATTTTCAATAAGTATATAAGGTTTTATGTTGTGTTTAATTTGAACACGTGAAGGATGTTACAGGATAACGTGTTTTAGTCGATGTTAGTAATTAAAGATTCTCTAGGATTTTGGCTTTGAGATTTAGTATGTCGACTGGCACTAAATTAGTATAGATTTAAAATAATAGACCTTCATGATCCTATAGTATTTATAAATAGCAACTTATTTATAGTACCATATATATGCCTTTACATGATTACATAGTACCCGATATAAACCAATATACAGGGTGTTTTTTTTAACTTGAGACATCGAAATATCTTA
>CAKNWU010198416.1:0-11273 GCA_932072015.1 Andricus quercustozae | reverse complement strand
CTTGCTTCTGGAATTACTATTGTCATAGAAAGGGTACTTTTTTTGCTGCCACTTGTTCCACTGTGCTGGTCACGCGCCCACACTGATTAAAGTCAGAAATATTCAAAATTATATCACTCGCGTAAGAATGATTTTATCATCAATTTAATTATTGCACTGAAATTACATGGCAAAACTCCACATTTGGAGCCATTAAACGGCTTCCTATCTTCATTCGTTCGCAAGATAAAGTTTTTGTGAATAAACCACCGTATAAAGTAAACTATTGCATATTTCATCATTTTGAAAAATGCATTGCATTCATAAATATTCAAAGAACATCTGTGAATTTTTTCAGATTTTTGCTAACTTCGCCCTCCTTCTGGGAACAGTTCAAAGTCGACCCTTGAAAAAGGAGGTAGAAAACCCCTGTTTTTTGGGACGTTTTGCCCTCTAACTATTGCAAACACTTTTAGGACAAAAGTGAACATATTGCTGCATTCGGAAGACTTTAAGCTTTCAGATGCTTTTTATTAGATATTTCAGAGATTTTGTTGTGCGAGTTGCAAGCAAAAAAAGTGAGGGGCCTATATCTTTGGACCCGACTTTAGTTCATTGAACGTTTAACTCATTTTTGTTAAAAATTCACTTGCTTGTTTGAACATTCATCATTTTTGTTGAAAATTTACCTTTTTCGTTAAAAATTTAACCACTTTGTTGAAAATTTGATTTTTTGAAAGAAAATAATTTTTTTAACTGAAAATTGAACTGCTCCTGTCGCAGATTTATGATGTTAAGTTTGGTTAAAAATCCGAGAAAACTTTACTCGAAAAGTCTAATATTATATTTTGGGCTAAGATTGCGTCTTTTTTGGTTAAAAATTCAACTGTTTGAATTCAACGTTTTTGGTTTAAAAATTAATTTTTATTTTTATTCAAAAATTTGGTTAGAAATCCATCTTATTGGTTGAAAATTCAACTATTTTGATGAAAACTCGTCTTTTTGGATTCAAAATTCATCTCCTTTGATAAAAATTTCATCCATTTTGTTTCAAAATGTAACTCTTTGATTGATTATTAATCTATTTTAGTTGAAAATTCAACTACTTGGTTGAAAGATGAACTACTTTGTTAACAATTTCATTCGTCCATTTGTCCCTTAATTCTAAAGAATAGATGGAGATGCGTAAAAAGTTGATGCAGACAGTTCTTCCTATTGCAGCCTTTTTAAGAGACCTAATCTCATACAACTGAAAGGGTATATCTTTGCAGGTACAGGTAGCTACTGTGGCTGCCTAACCACGTCGGCATCCACGTGCTGCATCACTCTCTGTGGAGTGTAGAGTGTAGTGGGACTTTGCACGGCCCGTTGTCTCATGACAGCGTTTGGCGTTGGGCCTCTCGGGAAATTCCCCTGCCCATTTACCGTTAGTTCAAGAGTGATAATTTCCTCTTTATGACCTTCTTTTTATTACCTAGTTCTTTCACGGAGATTAGCAAAAAGGTTTCTAGTAATCTAGTTGGTAAAACTGAAATCCCTAAGACTTAATCCCTTTTATTACTTAATTGCGGAGACGAGCTTCTGGCAATGAAAATTGCATTATTTAAATATCAGGACGACATCCCCGGATGCCGCATCTGCCGAATATTGGCTCATAAGTATGGAATAGTATATTGTGTATCGAGGGCGTAAATAAGGCTATTTTGACGAGTGTGAATTTGCGAAGCAAGGGGGACAGTCACACGAGGCAAAGTAGCTTTACGCCCCTGATACACACCATACTGTTTGTCCCTCTCCTTGAAAAGAAGCATGTGAAGCAGATAGAGGATGTTTGATGTACTTGACAATTTTAGCTTATAGATGAAAGGAAGAAATAGCGTACTTTACAGAAGGGAGACTTTTGGGTCTAGCAATACAATTTTTTCAAAGATTAAGATCAATTCCTGCATATTCTCACTTGCGGGAGACAGTGTATGTGTAGCGCGTGTAAAGTTTTATGTAGCGGGTGTGAAGTTTTATGTAGCGGGCGTAAACTTTCATGTGTAGCGGGCGTAAAGTTTTTGTTGGCCCGGCGACGGATTGCGCATGAGCAAACGTCACTGGGCTGCAAGCCGCCACTTTACGCCTGCTTTGCGTGCATGCAATGGCGCGTTTTCAAGGGGGGTCGGACAAAAAGAAATTTTACGATTTTCGTGATAATGTAATGTGAGATTTTAGGATTATTATTTCCTTTTTCTCAATAAAAGACTTAAGAGAAGTCGATATTCCTCAGAATTATTGCATAAATACTTTCTTTGACATTTCTGCCGATTGCTGTAAGCACTTGAGATAAACTATTATTTTCATAAGGTTCTGAAGCGCAACAAAACAGTTTATCTTGATTATAAAAATGCCTATATATCTGTTAGGAGTTGTATTCAAATTGACGAATGAGCATTATTTAACAAAAATCATTATTATAAATATTGTAATAAATAAATTTTATTTTTTCGAATTTGTGTTTTTCTCATCAAACTAAATAGTAGTTCTATTCTTAACAGGGCCAAATTTAGTACGGGGCCAGCGGGGCCATGGCCCCAGGGCTCCCACAAATTAGGGGCCCCCACAAATGTAACTAGTCGGTAAATCAAAAAAGCTGCGACATGCACACACTTCTGCATTAGCTCCTACTTCGATGACCTTTTTTTTAGAAGCCAGTAAGGAATTGCAAAAGGCCCCCACATTTTAACCGGCCCTAGGGCCCCCACAACCCTAAATGCGGCTCTGATGCTTAATAACAATTATATGAACAAATAAAAAAATTTACCGTTTTCGTCTGGAAACAATGATTTTTTCTGTTAAATTATGTTGCAGCTATCTCTGCGGTTATATTTCATCAAGAAATTGTGGCAAGAAATCTCAATTCTTATTATCACCAATATTTTAAATAAACAGTCACATGTGGCGCTTTTACGTCAGAATGAGCGCCGGTTTAAGTACTGATTATGTCTAATGCATCTTGATAGTGGGAATTCTTCATTAATATTATTGTTAAATGATAATAGAAAGTTGTGAGTGTTACTAACAAAATATTTACGAGAACTTACTGTGCTATATTATTTTCATATATTGCAATATTCTGGGAGAAAAATTTCTCCCTCTAATGACTCTCATTAGAGGTCGACCCCTTTATGGAAATAACTGTATATATATTGTTCATAACAATTGGCTTCAATCTTCAACAGAAGATGTGCGTTTTGGAAGTATATCTGCGATAATTCGTATGGATAGCGACTTCTGTGAAGTCTTTTCTTCGAAGAAAACAAATAATATTCGTAAAATATCCAATTTTAACGTTCTATTTCTTGAAATATGACATTACACAGAGTGCAATTCAAAAATCAATACCGAAGTCTTTCGAGAGGATTCCATTATGATAACTTTTAAAAAATAAAACATGAAAGTCGCGTGGATTAAACTAACAAACGTTGTTTTAACCGAGAAAGTAACTTTCAAAACTTTCGGTCGGAAAACATTTAAAAAAAAAAAAAAAACTTTTCAGCATGTGGAATTAATTAAAAAAAGGCGAATTTTGAAGTTCATGCTTTCATTTGATAAAATCTTCTTCAATATTTAATACAAACTAACGAATCTTGTACAAAAACAGACCAATTTGTAACTGCAATCACAAATGAATTGTGGAAAATTGTAAAAATATAACCTTAACGTTGGACCAAGTACTCGCTTCTTGCAATAAAAAATGCGATTTTTCACGAAAACAGTTAAACCCTCCGAGAAAAGAGATTCATTTTCCACCGAACATTTCGATTTTCAATCAAAAAGGATGAATCTTAAAATAAAGAAGATAACTTGTGAACCAGTAAAGGATGAGTTTCCTACCATACACGGTGAATTTTAATGCAAATTGAAGAAAGTTTCAGAATTATGTTGAATTTTCATCCAAATCCACGTTTTTCGAACAAACTTGAAATTTCATCCGAAACACTTGAATATTCGACGAAATGACTCGACTTTTCAGTCGAGAAGGAGGAATTTCCAACCAAGCATTTGCATTTTCTACTACAAAAGATTGGTTTTCCTACCAACAAGGGAATAGTCAAAACTGTTAGTTTATGAAAAGTCATTAAGAATGGAGGAATTATATACCTGCAGAATGTAACTAAAAGAAATGTAATTTCTTGCAAACTAGTTCACTTTTCAACCGAACATTTCAATTTTCAAGCGAAACGTTTACTGTTCTTACTAAATTGATTTTTTCAATGAAGTAGAACGATACATAAAAAAAGATGAATGAAAATAAAATTTCTAGAAAGAAACGCGAATTTGTAACAAAACACATGAATTTTCAGCCCGTTTTTTCATTTTTCAACTACAGAAGATAAATTTGTTATTACGATTCTTTCACAAAATGCATGAATGTTAAGTCCGTTTATTGAATATTCACCTACAAAAGATAAACTATTTACAGTACAAGTCCGATAAGTTGCCGTCCGATAAGTGTACACTCCCCTTAAAACGTGATCGCACGCACGGCACGTACACTAATTGGGGTTCTCCCACTACTTGTTTTATTTTGCTTATGACTTGCGCATCATTCTTTCGCATGCGCGCATTTCATATCGTGCTACTAGAGGGCCCTCGCAGAAATTTTGCCGTGGTCCCGATCTGGCCAAATGAGGCCAAGATCGGCAAGCCAGGTCGGATCAGACCCGCGATGAAACGCACGGACCAGTCTGGGCCGAACTTAATAGCCCGATCGGTTTGCCGGGTCAGTGCCAAGTCGTTACCCTATCAGGTCCCCATTGAGTTATATTAAAAATTATGGGGTATTTTTAATCTAAATAATACACTATACAAAATTTCTTGGGGAATTTTCCCCAAAATTGTGTTGACGCTAATTTCCACACGTTTTGCGGAATTTTCCCCAAAGTTTAGTAGGGACAATTCCTCAAAATTTGATGGGAAATAGTCCTGGTGTTATTCAGTAATAATTATAATTTTCCGGAATTTCCCGAAATTTATGTACGCAAAACTCCCCAAAAATTGTGCCATACTAATAAAAAAAACAATGAAGGAACCGCCTTGTTAATCATCATGTTCCTTATCACGGTTGCCTCTGCACCAGGTAAGTATGCTTTTGTTTTTTTTTTGCATTTGAGTGAGTCGAGAAGGGGGAATCTTAAAAAGACAACCACTGACGGGTAGTATCGGATTCGCAATGAGCCCGTTGGTTACCAACCTAGAGGTTATAAACCAAAGATGAGATGAGTGGAGGATGGTGGTCCAAGACAGTTGAACTGCAAGGACACTCGCGCTAGAAGCGAAACACGGATAAAGAAAAGATGGTTATGATTGCGAGGAAACGAGAAGACACTACCTTCTAAAACGGTCGGAAGTCTTACTCGCGTAATTTGCGAGTGAGTTGATGCTGGGGGTTAGGTGATTTTGCACAGAAAGATGAAGGTTTGCGGCGTATACTTGAGCAGCTGAGGGGATGGAAGGAAGTTTGGATTCTGCAAGGATTTGTGTATTGCGGATCTACCACGGGATATTTAATGAGGAGAGAAGAAGGCTCATATAAGTCCCTTGGAGCTTTGACAGGCGGTGTGGGGGTGCTGACCCCCAGATAGGAATCGCGTAAGTACAAATGCTTCTAATTATTGCGTTGAAGGCACGGGCTTTTGTGGCCTGAGATACAGTGTAATTGTTAAAGAAAGATTTAAGCGCCGTGAAAGCTCCAATGGCTTTATTGCGGATAGCAGTTATTTGTTTGGCCCAGGTGAGACTTTTGTCAAAAATGACGCCTAGGTATTTTGCGGAATGACTCCATTCAATGGGAAGAGAGTCGACGAGGAGTTTAGGAGGCTTGCGAATGCGCCGAGAGAAGAAAACGGCCTCCGATTTAGAATTGTTAATCTCCAATCTCCATCTGTAGTACCAGTCAAGAACGATTGGGATAAATCTGTTTAAGCGGGAGGAGCAGTGGCTGATGACCTTAGAAGAATGAAGAAAAGCAACATCGTCGGCGTATTGAGCTGTGAGGATTTTGTCGTCGACAGGGATGTCATAACAGTAGACATTGAAAAGAGAGGGGGAGAGTTTGGAGCCCTGAGCCCATACTCTGTCAAAGGCTTGTTTACAGTCCAGAAGAAGCATGGACGTGTGTCTAACTTTGTTGAGATTGTCGGCAATGTATTCAGAAACACGAAGAAGTTAATGAGCGGTTCCATGACGTTTGCGGAACCCGTGCTGGAAGTCAGGTAGGATGTTCTTTTGTGAAACAAAGTCGTCGAAACGGGTGAGAATGATGCTTTCAGCTCCTTTTCTAAGAGAACAAAGTAGGATGATAGGACGAAAATTGGAGGCTGAGCTGAGAGGTTTTCCGGGTTTGGGAAGAAAGATAACTGAGGGCTCCTTCCAAGCAGAAAAAAAGTGATGAAGCTTCATAATTGCGTTAATAATAGTGCAAATAGCTACAATATGTTTGCGAGGAAGGATTTTTAAGGCCCCGTTACTGATAGTGTCGTTACCCGGGGCTTTTCTGTTCTGAAGGGAGCGGATTGTGTCGATGATTTCTTTAGGGGAGGTAGGATGGAAGTCCTTGTCTGTCGCAGTGAAGTCTTGTGCAGTCTTTGAGATGTGGTCGTGAAAGGACGTGAATTTGTCAAGACTAGGAAAAGGGGAATATTGATTTTTCAAGGAGTCAGCAAAAATGTTCGCCATTTCCTCGTCTAGGGTGAAGGTTTGGTCGTCTTTGACACGGGAAGGGAGGTGGGATTTCCTGTTACGAAGAGATTTAATCACTTTTCAGCACCTTTTAGGATTTTGTTCAGCTTCAGCAATATAGGCCTCGAAAGAAGAATTGTTGGTGGTCTAAAGGGCGGATGTGAGTTCTTTTTGAAGGGAGTTTAAACAATGACAATTTCTGGAGTTTCGGGTCGATTGCCAAAGTTTTCTAGTTAGATTTTTCTTTAAGACAAGGTGACGGATAGCAGAAGATAGATTGAGGTTGGATGGAGAAACGATGTTGGTTGTGGTAGCTAGCTTGACAGAGTTTTGGATGTCTTTAGTCAGGGCTTCGACTGCTGCGTCAATTTCGGCAGTTGATTGGATCTGGGGGGATTTGAAGGGGGAGGTTTCAAGAATGTATTTAAGGTCGAGATAGTCGATTTTAGATTTTAGATCTGTGGGCGGAGAGAGCTCAGGGGTACCGGTCAACTCAAGGAGTACAGGGTTGTGGTTGGAACTCAGTTTCGGAAGGGACCAGGCATCTTTGTTGATAACTATATTTTTAGTTAGGAAGACATCAAGAATGTCAGGTTGCTGTTTTGAAGAACTAGGGAAGTGAGTGGGTACAGTGGGTGCTTCTATAGTTAAGTTGTGTCGAATGAGAGTTCGTAGGAGAGTTTTGCCTTTGGTGTTGTTTTTGAGGCAACCCCAGGCTTTGTTTTTCGCGTTTAGGTCGCCGGCGATGACAGTGGGGTTTCGGAGTTGAAGAATTCCGGTATTTTCGAAATATTATTCATGTGTGATGGAGAGTAAAGAGAGAGATTGCGAAGCGGACCAGAGCCAAGAAGAACTTTGACTCCTGTTACTTCGCAGAGGAATGAATCAGTGCTAATGGGTTTGTGTTGGAGGGAGTTGCGAACAAGGATTGCCACACCACCGCCTTTTAATGACATGCGTTCTTTTCTGTATACAGAGAAATTTGGAAAGTAGAGTTTATTTTCCGGCTTTAAGTGGGTCTCGGTTAAGCAGACAACGTAAATGGACTTTTCCTCAAGAAACAGAGTAAGTTCAAGTCTTTTGGAGGCTGAAATACTATTAGCGTTCCAGGCGAGTAGTGTGAGTTTGTTTTTATGCGTGTCCGATGTTTGAGAGTTGGAAGGCAGTTGCGAAGACGGAGAGGAATTCATGAAAAAGCTGTTGGAGTTGCGGATTTTGTAACGGGTCAGGGATGGGTAAGGTGTGAGCTTGGTTTTGGGTTTGAGTTTTCGGTTGTGAGCCGAAAGAAAAAGAGCTGGCGTAGGAACGCTGAGGATTAGCAAGGTTGGAGGCGTTTTGTGGCCTTTGTGGGTTTGAGGGGCTTGCAGAAGGTTGATTAAGCGGTTTGGAAGAGATAGTAGTCCTTGAGATGGGCTGGGTTTGTGTTTTTGGAAGTTGTTGTTTGCGTTCAGAATTGGACTCTGGTTTCAGGGGAACCTTAGGGAAACCTCGGTAGGTGGCTCGGTGCGCTCCTTTGCAGTTGAAGCAGGTATAGGAAGTTTCCTTTTGATGTTTAAAATTGCAGGAGATGGTGGCATGGCTAAGAGCACAGAAGGCGCAAGACCAAGGTGCATGACAATAATTTGCCGTGTGGAACAATTTGAGGCAACGAAGGCACTGGGGCATCATGGACGATATGCGCTTGGCTTCGACTTTTATGCTGAGACCGGCTAAGGTTTTAAGTTCAAAAATGGATTTTGCTGTGGGAGAAGTTGGGTCGAGATGAACTGCCACCAGGGGCCAGATCTTGTCGCATTTTTTCATTCGATGAATGCTCTTAATGCAGGGGATTTTCATCTGAAGTTCATTTAGGATGGCTTCGTCGGAGAGGGATTCGTTGACAATCCTGATAACAACGATTAGGTCCTTGTCCTGATAGAGTTGATTGTTGGAGTAAGCCATTTTGTGTTTTTCCAGTTTGGCAGTGATGACATGGAAAGCATTAACTGTCTGGGGATAAACTAAAACGGCGTTCGAGGTATTCTTAACCGACTGGATAGGTATATCGGCTTTTAGAAGGGCTTGATGGATCTTTGGCCACAGATCCTTACAAAGGATACGGATAGGAGGAGGGCTCCGTTCCGTGGGTTCGAGTTCTTCTTCGTCGGAAGAATTAGAGAAAAAAGAATCGTGATCTTCGGATTGCATCGAGGTAGGAGGTTCTGTGGGACTGGAGGTACGTTTGCGTTTAGAGCGCCTATTTTTTACCGTTTTAAAACCGTCGTCTTCGATTTTTTCGATGTTACGGGGGGAGTGAAAGGACAAATCCATGTCTGCGTCTTCGGGTGTTGCGTTTGAAGGGGTGTCGTCCGCGAGAGGAGAGCGGCTTCATACGATTTAAGTATTTTTCGAATTTCAAAAATAGCGGCAGTGAGTTGCGCGTCGGAGAGATTGTCAGAATGAGGAAGGCAGAGAGAGGACTTCGAAGGTGTCAGTAGAGAGGGGGTTTGAGGTACCGCGGTGGTGACTGAGTTCAGATCTGATGACGCCATGGTTAAAGTGAGAGTGGTGAGATTTGGTGAAAGGTCACACTACGAGCCCAGTCGTATACGTCAGAATCTATCAACCTATATATCATGGACCCGATAGAGTGGCTTTTGTTGCGAAGAGCTAGACTAGTCCTAAAAAGGAATGTAGGTTGGCGAGCTCTGGATGGCTTCCATAAATACTCGACGCGTCATTTCTGTTTCGAGAGAGATGACACGTCGCGCCCTGGCGAAGTTTTCATGAACTACCAACTCAGGCCGGCAAGAAACCGTATCGTGGTGCATAGTATACTTATACTACACTTAACTGATTAATCAAAAACTTTTTTTGTAGATTATGATTATTATTTTTAGAAAAATTTTATTTTTCATACAAAATCATTAACTTAATAATTATTCATTAAAAATCGAAAGAAATTTATAAAAATTTAAAGTTTTCTATGCAGAACCGTTAAAAAATCTACAAGTTTCTATAATCTTCTATGAAAACGACGGAAAGAAATCGATTTCTATCGCACGTATTTCTTTCGAAATCGTCATCTTTGAGATGACTATAACATTAATAAATATTTTTTCCAAAAAAATGTGTAACATTATTCAAAATATTGTACTAGTTTATCAAATATTTTAGAGCAAAATATATTCCTGAACATACGGTAACTTATTTTTTCAAAAAAATGAAAGTTGTTTTTGAAAACTCAAAAATTACGGGCACAATTTTTGAAAAACGTTTTTTTTGCTAGATCCGCAACTTCTTGATAGAGCAAAAAGAAAGGTTGTGCTAGACGGCTCGAAGTACACACAATTTTGTGCAGGAAAGAAAAATTTCAAAAACCTAACTGTTGCCGAAAAAAAAACAATAAATTTTATTATTTTTGAAAAATTCGAAAAAAATAAAACTTGTGAAGGGCTGTGCTCGACAAATTTAGTCTTTATTGCCTCTCACAAAATCACGTGAGATCAACAGTTCTCATATTAAAAACTCAAACGTAAAACTCAAAAAACATAAAAGATCCAAAAATAGTCAAATTTCGAAATAATAAAACTTGTGTTGGGTTGCGCTCGAAAAATGCAGTCTTTATTCCCTCTCACAAAATCAAATGAGATCAATAGTTCTCATATTAAAAACTCAAAACGTAAAACTCAAAAAACATAAAAGATTTAGAAAGTTTATGACACGTGATTTTGTCAGAGGGGAAATTTTCAGAAATAATAAAATTTTTTTTTTTTTTTTTTGTAGGTAACAGTTAGGTTTTTGAAATTTGTCTTTCCTGCACAAAATTGTGTATACTTCCAGCCGCCTAGCACAAACTTTCTTTTTGCTCTAACAAGAAGTTGCGGATCTAACAAAAAAAATTCAAAAATTGTGCCCGTAATTTTTGATTTTTCAAACAACCCTTTACGGCACAAATCAGCACAAGTCTAGCACAATTTAGCACAACTTTCATTTTTTTGAAAAAATAAGTTTGCGGATCAAACTTCCGGGACATCGATTCCCTACATTCAGCAGGAATCATTCATTTCCCCAAATTGTAGGGAATATTTCCAAACTTTAGTATAAATTACCATAAGTTTTGGGAAATTTCCCCAAAAATTGTAGGTATTATCACTCTGATACAAAATTCAGCGTTTTCCTTAACATCTACTAGGTGGCGTTGCAAAACGGGCATCCGGGTATGGCACGACTCTGGGCCATGAACTTAGTCCTACCGGGGTCCCGAACGGGGCCAGATGGGTAATAGGGAAAATATATGACGATTTCTGCGAGGGGGGCATCTGATAAGTCCGCAATTCCTGGAATTTTCCGCCTCTACAGCCCCGAAATGAGAAACTTATCGGTCTTCTACGGTATTACAGATATTATGATTGAACCACCAGTAGAATATTTCCAAGGAAATTAATGTTCTGAAACAGCATGCTTCATTTGGCAAGAGATGGATGTTTGAGGTAAAATAATTACTCTTTTACACAGAAAAAAATTAGGGTTCAGTAAAGTTGCGGCTCAAGTAAAAGTTGGTATCATTTAGAACTGAGACTCCAATT
>CAKNWU010198397.1:0-11560 GCA_932072015.1 Andricus quercustozae | reverse complement strand
TGTCCAATGAATTGTTGAATTTTCAAGCCAAGAAGACGAATTTTATACGAAACACTTGTATTTTTAAATGGAAAATATGCATTTTCAAGAAAACAGTTACTTCTCAAACAGATAAAATAGTTAATTGTTTTAAAAATGCATATATTTTCAACCAAAATAGATGAATTCCCAACGAAAAATTTAATAGTTGATATTATTTCAACCAAAAAAGACTTTAATTTAAAATCAGTCACAGTTGAATTCAGTCAAAAAAGATGATTTTTCAAGGAAATGTCTGAATCCTCAATTAAAAGAGATAAATTTTCTACCCATAACTGATCCATGAACCATTCTTAATAGGATATAATATACAAAAAGCATAAAGTAACTTCAAAGCAACTAAAATTAAAGTTGTAAGTTACTGCAAAAATCGTAACTAAGTTACGTTACAAGTTACTTTTAAAAAAAGTAACGACGTGACCCTAAAAGTCACAAATAACGTAACTTTTCAGTAACTTAGTTCCTTGTTACGAGTTACTACCCAACTCTGGTCTAATCCTAGTGATAAAACGGAATTTTTTGGGGTTGAAATGTATTATATTCGAAGGTAAAACGTGCGAAGGTAGTTTTTTTTTCTCAACCATTTTTCTTCGTCCATTTGAATATTCATAATTGTATAAGAATTAATGAAAATTGTCTAAAAAAGGTCGTATCTTGGGAAAAAATTGACATACTTTAATTTTCTTTACGGAAACTTGTAGTTCAACTTACACTATATTAAATCGTTTGAAGAAAATTCAAAATTTTTAGAAATCTCTAAAATTACGTACATTTTTCATAAAAAGTAAAGAGTAAATTTTCTCAAAAAGGTCACCTTTTATTTGTTTGACTCGTAGTAATATGGAGAAGATACCCTGTGAATTACATCTTTGTTAAACTGACCCTTCATATAGCAAAACTTATTTTTTTCATAATAATAAAAAACAATTTTAAATATCAATTATTGTTTTAAACCTTGATAGTTTTATGCCGCATAGAAGCTTAAATCATAAATTACATTTATACATATACATATTACATTTCAAATATCATTCCCATAAGTCTGTTTTATAGGGTCCCAAAAAAACCCCTCAAGTGAAAAAATTAGTTTTGCGAGTTTTTGGTGCTAATTATGATTTTTTTTTGCGATTTTTTTTAGCAAATTGTTTTTGATATATAAGTCACTACTTTATACTGATAATCAGGTGTTTACATAAATTGTATAAACAATTTATTATTGTTATTAGCAATTTTCTCTTACAATGGATATAGAAAGTGACGGTTTTTTCAAAACAAATGTTCTTTTTGTCCGATTTCCAATTAGAGAGAGGTTTATAGATGTTAACAAATATAATTTTTTGAACTATTTATTTCTAGTCTATTTTTCACTTGGAGTGACTTAATCTGAATTCTCTAAATTCAAGGAATTGTCTGAATTCAAGGAATTCTCTAAATTCAAGGAATTCTCTGAATTCAAGGAATTCTCTAAATTCAAGGAATTCTCTAAATTCAAGGAATTCTCTGAATTCAAGGAATTCTCTCAATGCAAGCAATTCTCTGAATTGAAGTAATTCTCCGAAATCAAGGAATTCTGTGAATTCAAGGAATTTTCTGAATTTTTTAAATTCAAGGTATTCTCTAAATTCCAGGAATTTTCCGAATTTAAGTAATTTGAAGAACTGTAAATCATGGGATTGAAGTAATACGAGTAAATCGAACAATTCAAGTTATTCGATTAAATCGAATATTTCAAGTAATTTGAGGAATTAAAGTAATTCCCTGAATTCAAGTAATTGGAAGTATTCAAGAAAGTCAATGAATACAAAGAATTGAAGCATTTCAGATAAGACTAGGAATTTATAGTGTTTCGTGGATTTAAAGAATTCAGCAAATTAGATTGATGTCAGGAATTTAAAAAATTCGAAAAATTGAGATAACAACGATTTTACAGAATTTAACGAATTTAGTGAGTTCAGGGAATTTATAAAATCGAAGGAATTCAAGGAATTTATAGAGTTGTATTTTTAGACGTGAACTCAAAAAGAGATTTTTTAAACATTGATGTATCGAATCGAGTTAAACGTAATGAGCGGAATATCCTTCTTTTGTACGGGAAACTAATGTTTTTATCTGAAAGTACTATTTATACTTGTATTGTTGTTTTCATTAAAATCTACTATGTTCTGAATTGATTCGTATGGAAAATTACTATTCACCGAAACTAATACGAACACCGAAACTTTATTTTTCATTCAAAAACACTATTTATACTTAAACGTATATGAATAAATGTCTCACAATCAATACATAATTTTTTGCAAAATTTTTCGCATTTATTGCTGTATATAATAGGATGTACCAAAGAATACAGAGTCTTTGAATAAATTTATGTTTTAAGAATCAATTTAAATAACTTCAACCGAAAAAATTAATATCTTGAGCTCATTTTTTGCGTAGATTTTTTATCATTTGAGTGCATCAAATATTTATCATTAAATTATACCGACTGCTTAAAATTTTTTATAATGTGGACTTAAAAGTTATATGGTTTGGAATGCATGGAAATATTGCTCAAAAATTATACAAACCAGTTGATTTAAGGGTTATACCATTTTTAAACGAATGCTGATTATATTTTAAACATAAACCCAACTTAAAATTTCTTTTTTAAAGTTAGTCCTTAATAGGATCTCAGAAACCTACGTAGCATCATATATGAACTGAAAATTTCAGTATTGAGTTAACAGTTCAGAATTTGTTTTATATGATTTAGTTGTTGACAGATGATTCTCATTTCAAGCCTATTTTAATTCACAAAGCGACCTTATTTTATTACATTGGCGGATCAAATTAAGTGCAATTGTTTTGTTGCGTGAACTGTTTTAATACCGAATTAAGTTCTAAATTGAATCCTAGTTTTTACCGTGTATATTCCGATAATCCGGATGATGCAGGAAAAAATATTGACTTAAAAATTTGTTTACAGTGTATATTTTCGCAATGTCATTTGCAACAAAGAATAGTTGGATCTCTCCTGCCCTACCTTTTCTGCGGAGTAATGAATCAAAAATTCCAATAACGAACATCGAGAGTTCAGCGATTGCAGCACTTAGCGAGACTGGAGCATTAATCGGAAACGTAATATTTATATTTCTGTCGGGCTTTATTGGACGAAAATACTGGATTTTTATGCTGGCCTTACCTTACACATTTTCATGGTTAATGATTATCCTCGCGAAAAACGTCTCTACATTATATGCATCACGCATAATCGGTGGGCTTACCTCTGATATGTGTTTCTGCTTAACTATAATGTATCTGGGAGAAATCGCTGACAAAGAAATTAGAGGCATGCTACTAACTGGAATAAGAATTTTCGTCAATGTGGGTCACGTGTACGCAAAAACAGCAGGAGCTTTTCTTTCTTACAAGATGATGAACATAATGATATTTATCCTACCACTTATCTTTCTCGCAACGTTTTTATTTATGCCAGAAAGTCCTTACTATCTCCTATTGAACGATCAAAGAGAAGAAGCTCTAAAGACAATCATGAAACTTAAAGGAGTAAAGACACAAAAACTTGTGCATACTGAACTTGAAAGACTGGAAAAATCCGTAAGTGAGACAAAACAAAACCAAAAGTGGATGTTTCGAGAATTATTTTGCATAAAAGCAAATAGAAGAAGCTTCTCGATCGTATTGATAGCCTATATGACGAAATATCTATCCGGGATGATATCTATTGATGTTTTTACTCAGGATATTTTTAAAGAAACCGAGATCTCGCTTTTACCGGAAATCTCTGCAATGATAATTGCAATCGTCAGCGTAATAATGACTATAGTATCTGCGTTTATAATTGAACGTGTAGGCAGAAGAATTTCGTTTCTGTTATCGGGCTTATTTTGTGCTCTGGGTGTAGCAATGGTAGGATTATTCTTTTTCTTAAAAATATACCTTATGTCTGATGTTAAATCAATTACTTGGCTACCCCTTTTCGGACTTATTGTTTACGAAGTAGCCTTTGCTTTAGGACTTGCTTACATTCCCATTGTTCTCATGGGTGAAATGTTTGCTCTCAATATCAAACTTCCAGCTGCAACTCTTATTAATATTATAATTAATATATTTATTATTTTTATGGAAGCAACATTCAAGTGGATCAATGATATTGCGGGTATTTATACAACGTTTTGGACTTATGCAATCTGCTCTGCTGTTGGGTCTCTTATCTTTTTTTCTATTGCACCTGAAACTAAGGGGAAAAATCTCGAAGAAATTCAAGAAAATCTTCGCACAAGATGTAATGAAAACATAAAGAGGGATCATATAGAGAATCTAAAAGTATAGTCTGATTGCAAATTTAGGTTAAATTATAGAACGTTCAAATGAACGAAATATTTCACCAAATGCTTACTAAGCTCGAAGCTGTGCAGAAATATTGTTAGCATAAATTAAAAAAAAATAGTAGCAAAACAGTGTCATGCAAATTTTTAAGTACTGAATTGATGTGGCACTTGTCTACTCTCCATAACATAAAAGTTTATAAATGTTTTACCATGGGAAATGTACACTATAATTACACTATAACAATATATGTCTGATCAAGATCTGGCGTTGGTCAGCCTAAATGATCATACAAATTGCTAAGTGTCAGTTATTAAGCTTTTCTCAATGCATGTCAAAAAAATTTACAAGATATTTAAAGCAATAAAAAAATGTATAAAACAAATGAATGTTACATATAATACTTCACACTATATATAAACTATATATACAATTTCCACTTGGGTTGGAATTGCCGCAATATTACATTGGAAATGCTTCTCTTTGAATAAAAAATTACCACAATAAAAATTATAAATATTTAAACAAATTGTAATAAAATATGAGATAGTCTGTTCTTAAAATATATTATAAGTAATAAGATTGTCTCTAGTAGATAAGTAATCCTCTGTTGTAATGCGGAATACATTTTAATATTTAGTACTCTAGTCATAGCGCGCGGTACTTTTCGATTTAAGCAAAAAATAATTTCTTAAACAATTGCATTGTTTATAATTTTCTAGAATTTATTTAACAATAATGAAAAAAATTAAAGGTTAATTTATGGAATATAACGTAATATAAACTAAGAAGAATCAATATAAATCTTTATTATTATGAAAAACTTAGTTTAAACATTGTTTTTATCCCCTCCACGTCCACACCTGGGTATTGCCGGACCTAGCAAATAGATTTCCGATTTGTGCATTTTTGATTAATTAAATTAAAATTTCTATCCAAAAACTAAAGTTTTAATTAATTCCTCAAGTTTCTTTGTCAAACATACATTTTTGTTGTTTAGCGTTTATAATTTTAACTGCAAATTCATCTATTTTGTTTAAAACTTAATCATTTTGTTGAAAAATAATCTTTGCAGGTTGAAAATTTTAATATTTGGTTAAAAATTTAACCATTTTGTTGAAAATTTATTTCTCTTGGTTGAAAAATCTTTGTTAAATTGACCCTTTATATAGCGAAACTTATTTTCTTCTTTAAAATAAAACAAAATTGGAAAAATATCAATTATTTTTTTAAACATTGATAGCTTAGGTCTCATAGAAGCTAAAATTATACGGAAAGGGATGAATTATTAAAGCAAACAATTTCTAAAAATAAAATCAATCTTTCGAAAATTTTTTATGAAGAAATTGCAATATTCTGCAAGTAAAAGGTAATAAAAATAGATCAATTCATAAACTTTCAATTTCCAAAATTTTTAAATTGAAATATCTCAAGAAAAACAAATATTCAAATTTAATATTTTTTATGTCCGTTAGAATAAATTTGAATTTTTAAAAGGGTTTTAAAGTCTTAAACTATGCAAGTAAGCAGTTAAAATAAAATATTGTTCCTCATATAAAAATAACAAATGTAATTTTTGGGAGGTTTTACAATAGTTTCCCTGATATATAAGTCCTTGATGACATAAACTCTCTGTATCAAGTAAATGTAATTACTTTGCATTTTTTAATGTTCATTTCCATTTCCAATTCCGTACGCCGTTCCATAAAGGCTGGTCCAAACATTTTTTTCGAATTTTTATGGGGACACCCCCCAAATTTGTTCAAATCCGGCCAAAAATAAATCCATTTTTTTGTTTTGAAAAAAATGATATTTAGGGCTGCCGCAAGCCCCATGAACTTTAACATGCATTTCCCATAAGAAAAAAAGACGTTTTTGTAAATCTTATTCCGAATCCTCAATATAATCTCAATTAAGTTGAAACTCAACATTTCTCTTTAAAATTAGCCATAGAATACGAATAAAATATCACTTTTCAAATATCACCCCCATAAGTCTGTTTCATAGGGTCCCAAAGAAACCCCATAAGTGAAAAAATGGGTTTTGCGAGTTTTTGGCGCTAATTATGATTTTTTTGCGGTTTCTTTAATGCGAATTGTTTCTAAACATAAAATATTACTTTATACTGAAAATTATATATTTTCATGAATTGTTTAAACAATTTATTATTGTTTTTAGCCATTTTCTCATAGAATAGAGTTAGAAAGACGCGGTTTTTTTTACAAATTTTCAATTTCTAATCCAATTTTCAATTAGATGGAAGTGACAGTTCATCAATGTTAATAATAGTTATTGTTTAAACAATGTATTATAATTAGTAATAATATTATATTTGAATAATGCTAGAAAGATGCGTTTTTTTTTAATTTCTGGCTTTCTGTCCAATTGTTATTTGGAGTGAAGTAATAATAAATTCAAGTTATCAAAATCATTGTTCAATCAATTTATCATAATTATTAATAATATTATATTCGAATAATGCTAGAAAGATGCGTTTTTTTAATTTCTGGCTTTTTGTGAAACTTTTATTTGGAGTAAAGTAATAATGAGTTCAAGTTAACAAAATAATTGTTTAAACAATGTATTATAATTGTTGATAATATTCTATATGCTTAATTGGTAGCATGTTGCGTTTTTTTCCTGAAATTTTCAACTGTTTGTCTGTTTTTTATTAGGCGTGACTTGATAATCAATTAGATTTAGCAACATTAATTGTTTAAACAAATTATTATTGTTTATGACTATCTTCATCTATATCGATTGCGCCTGATAGTTGCGGTTTATCGGTAATTTTTACATTTCTGTCCTCTTTTCACTTAGTGAGGTAATGATTAATTAGAGTTAACCGAACAGTTGTTTAAACAAATTTAATATTGTTTATAACTATCTTTTCTCAGATAAGTGCTGGAAAGTGGCGGTTTTTTCTAAAATCTTGGACTTTGCATCGCCTTTTTATTTATGAACAAATACTAAGTCAACCACAACAAAAATAATTTTTCCAGCGGTATTGTTGTTTTAAGTTAATTATTTCTGCTCTTTTTCCAATGCTTAAAAAAATAATTTAAATAAAAAAAGCTATTTTACAAAAGAACACAAAGAATAGAATAACAATAACAATTGCTGCATTTCTGACACCTCACTGAAGCTCTCAGTAACTTTTTCAAGGGAAAGTTCTATTCAAATGATCCGTGTAGAAAATTTGAAGCGTATTTTAAATATCTGTTTTATTTCAGAATATTAAATTATTAGAATATACATTCACAGAAATGAAGGAGACTATTTAAAATATATTTTTCTCTAATGTTTATTTATTAATCGTTAGTAATTAATTAGGCGGAGCAAAGTGAATCATTTTAGAAAAAACCGCCACTTTCTAGCACTTATCTTAGAAAAGATAGTTATGAACAATATTATATTCTTCAAACAACTTTTTTGTTAACATTAATTAATTATTACCTAACTAAGTGAAAAAAGGACAGAAAGGTAAAAATTTCCGAAAAACCGCAACTTTCAGGCGCAATCGATATAGATGAAGGTAATCATAAACAATAATAATGTGTTTAAACAATTATTTTTGCTAAATCTAATTAGTTATGAAGTCACGCCTAACAAAAAATAAACAAACAGTTGCAAATTTCAGAAAAAAACCTTAACATTCTATCAATTAAGCAAAGAGAATATTATTAACAATGATAATAATTTGTTTAAATAATTATTTTGTTAACTTGAATTTATTATTACTTCACTCCAAATGAAAATTGGACAGAAAACCAGAAATCTAAAAAAACCGCATCTTTCTAGCATTATTCAAATATAATATTATTACTAATTATAAGACATTGTTTAAACAATCACTATTGTTAACGTTGATGAACTATCTCTTCCCTCGAATTGAAAATTCGACAAAAAATGGAAAATTTGTGAAAAACCCGCGTGTTTCTAACTTCATTCTACGATAAAATTGCTAAAAACAATAATAAATTGTTTAAACAATTCATGAAAATATATAATTTTATGTATAAAGTAATATTTTATGTATTAGAAACAATTTGCATTAAAGAAACCGCCAAAAAATCATCATTAGCGCCAAAAACTCGCGAAACCCATTTTTTCACTTATGGCGTTTCTTTGGAACCCTATGAAACAAACTTATGGGGGTGATATTTGAAAAGTGATATTTTATTCGTATTCTATGGCTAATTGTGAAGAGAAATTTTGAGTTTCAACTCGATTGAAATAATATTGAGGATTCTGAATAAGATTTACAAAAACGTCTTTTCTCCATATGTAAGCAGTTTTATTGGTAAATAAAAGATATCTCTTAAACTAACTCAAATTTTTTCCAAATTGATAATTGTTCAATTGTTATTTATGCATCATAATTTAATAATTTCACTTACATATTAAAAATTTGTTGAATAGAAAAATTAAAATCGTAACGTTTAATGTCTGAATTTAATACTCTGGAATATAAACGATACAAGGCTTTCTATTTCATATGATTCAGTTTAAAATTGTTTAGTTTTTAATATTTCATTTATAATTGCTCATCTCAAATGAAAATAAAAATTTCGCTAAATATTAAAAAAAATCTTCCCTAATTAAAAAATTTAAAATTAAATTGGTTAAAAATTGAATATTTTAGACTGAAACGATATTCTAATAGGATTTGGAATTGAATAAGAGCGTTTGGTTTTTTAAATTATTTTTAAATTAAGAATAGTTCATAAAGTTTCAAATTAAAATTTGTTTATTTTTAACGTTAAAATCTGCAACTTGCTTAATTTTGAACAGATTCAGAATCGTCCTGCAAAGTCAATTATTGTTCACTGTGAAATAATCGAACAACAGTTCAATATCATTTATTATGATAGAAAAAGTTCTTGGTAAATGTGTAATCTTTTTTTTAAATTGTAGTTTCTTGTAGAAACTTTGATATTACATATCTTTCTAAAATTGACAGTAAAGTACAAGTCGAAACGTCGAAGCGGATTCTAAAAGTATTGTTTGTACAAATTTACATTTTTTGGTTTAAATTTGTACATTGCTACAATAAACTACCAGTATATACAACATAATTTTAAGTACAGTTTCCCAATTATTCAATTTTTGTGAAATCTTGTATTTGTTCGTAAAGATTTGTAATTTTCTACAATAACTTACGTAAAATTAAAAGTGTTTTAATGACGGCATACACCCAAATTAAAAAAAATGTAAAATTCTGTACTTTTCTGTAATACATTGTCGATTTTTATAACAAAGCAAAAAAATAGTAATAAAAAGTTATACAAATTTTCTAATTTTAGAAACTTTAAATTTTGTACATTTCTTTACAAAAACGTACATGTTTGGACAAAAAATTGCAGTGTTGTAGGAATATTGTACTATCTTGTGAAAATGTTTTCCACCAGGGAGTCATCTATTTTGTTGAAAATGCAATATTTTTACTTGAAATGTAAGATGTTGGAATTTAGAGTGTTTCTAATTGCATCATCAAAGCGGTGTTTTGTCCGAAATTGGAAACATTTTATTCCCGGATACTTAAAATTGTTATTTGAATTTCAGAATGCGGAAAAAGCAAAAAAGGTTCAAAATCTTAGTTATTCTGATTTATCAATTATAAAACTAAGGAAGTGAAAAAAGTAACTTTTTAGGTAACTTGAAGTTAATTCATCTAGTAACTGTAACGAGTTACAGTTACAAGTAACGTAACTATAAGTGTAGTTACTCAAAAGAAAGTAACTTACTCAACACTGGAAATGACCTATAATTCGATAATACGGATGATGCAAGAAAAAATATTGACTCAAAAATTTGTTTACAGTGTATATTTTCGCAATGTCATTTGCAACAAAGGTTAGTTGGACCTCTCCTGCTCTACCTTTTCTGCGGAGTAATGAATCTAAAATTCCAATAACGAACATCGAGAGTTCAGCGATTGTAGCCCTTAGCGATGCTGGATCATTAATCGGAAACGTAATATTCTTATTTCTCTCGGGTTTCATTGGACGAAAATACTGGATTTTCATGCTAGCCTTACCTTACACACTTTCATGGCTAATGATTATCCTCGCGAAAAACGTCCCTACATTATATGCATCACGCATAATCGGTGGGCTTACCTCTCATATGTGTTTCTCCTTAACTACGATGTATTTGGGAGAAATCGCTGATAAAGAAATTAGAGGCATGCTACTAACTGGACTAAGAATTTTTTTCAATTTGGGTCACGTGTACGTAAAAACAGCCGGAGCTTTTCTTTCTTACAAGACGATGAACATAATGATATTTATCATACCACTTATCTTTCTCGCAACGTTTTTGTTCATGCCAGAAAGTCCTTACTATCTCCTATTGAACGATCAAAGAGAAGAAGCTCTAAAAACACTCATGAAATTAAAAGGAGTAAAGACACAAGAACTTGTAAATACTGAACTTGAAAGACTGGAAAAAGCCGTAAGTGAGACAAAACAAAACCAAAAGTGGATGTTTCGAGAATTATTTTGCATAAAAGCAAATAGAAGAAGCTTCTCGATCGTATTGATAGCCTATATGACGAAATATCTATCCGGGATGATATCTATTGATGCTTTTACTCAGGATATTTTTGAAGAAACTAAGATCCCGCTTTCACCGGAAATCTGTGCAATAATAATTGCAATCGTCAGCGTAACAACGACTATAGTATCTGCATTTATAATTGAACGTGTAGGCAGAAGAATTTCGTTTCTGTTATCGGGCTTATTTAGTGCTCTGGGTGTAGCAATGGTAGGATTATTCTTTTTCTTAAAAATATACCTCATGTCAGATGTTAAATTAATTACTTGGTTACCCCTTTTTGGAATAATTGTTTACGAAGTAGCCTTTTCTTTAGGACTTTCTCACATTCCCGGTGTCCTCATGGGTGAAATGTTTGCTCTCAATATCAAAATTCCAGCTGCAATTCTTACTAATATTATAATTGATATATTTATTATTTTTATGGAAGCAACATTCAAGTGGATCAATGATATTGCCGGTATTTATACAACGTTTTGGACTTATGCAATCTGCTCTGCTGTTGGGTCTCTTATCTTTTTTTCAATTACACCTGAAACTAAGGGGAAAAATCTCGAAGAAATTCAAGAGAATCTTCGCACAAGATATAATGAAAACATAAAGAGGGATCATATAGAGAATCTAAAAGTATAGT
>CAKNWU010198359.1:0-10681 GCA_932072015.1 Andricus quercustozae | reverse complement strand
AAGAAATTATTTCGGTTTTCATTCCTATTTTATAGAAACCATCATGATATATTTTTAAAACTACGGCAATTAGAATTACAATTTCTTCGGATTGAATCAAATGTGAATTTTATGATTTCTTCATGTCTTTCAACTTATCATACATTTTTCTTTAAACATCATCTCACTCACATTGTGAGAAGAGCCATTTATAGTTTCGATTTCGTTCATTTTAAATGAAGATTATATTATCACATAAGAACTCTTGTCGACTATAGCACGCTCTTTGATGTGTTATTCACACGTCAAGATAATAATAGAAAACTTGATGTGAGAAACACACTGAGAAAGCAAAAATTTTATTCCAATATTTACAAACTTTTGATATCGTAGGATTCGTAAGCTAGACAATTCGAAGCGAATGTTTCGTTTTATAACTTTGCGTATGATCATTTGCACACCTAGGTTTGCCTGAATTCATGCCAGGCAATGCCCGAATTCACATAGTATTTCGGACTTTGCCTAAAACGCATCCGCAATATGCGCATTGCCTAGCCAAACTTAGGTTTGCCGCCACTTCGGGCTTTGCCGGCAAGTTCTTCCCCCACACCGCTGCGATGACAGCGTTCCCGACCGTGATCTGCACGTTGCACGAAAAACTTGTTTGTACAAAAGTTGTTGGAAATTGAGTCCCCTACAACTTTTCCACACTTTTCGCTTATTGTTAGCGACAAATAATTTTTTTTACAAAAATATCGTCTGAATGAAAATTGTAGAGAATCAAATTCTCTACAAATTTGTTACCTACCTTTTTCATCGAGAAATGCAAAATACGCGTGCAAATCGGACAAAAACAAAATCCAAGATGGCGCTCACTTCCGGTAATTATTTCTTGGACAATTTTGTGATTTCTTCATCTGCTTCGCGGGGAACACTTAACTGCGTCAAAAAATATCAGCCCGCGATTTTTCCGGTGAAAAAAGTCTAAAATGATTGGGCTCAATACAGACTGCAGTCAATATCAATCAAATTGTATATAATGTTTAAATTAACTTACGTCCCGTTTTTAATCATGGATTTGGACTTTATTCATTTTATTATTAGTGAGATAACTAATCTGATAGACAGTGGGAGACAAAATCTTTGTTACTTTAAAGGGACCTATAAATTTGATATTTAATTTGGCGGCTATATTTTTAATTTTTGATGACTGAATTTTGCTTCGTGTCAGGACTAGATCTCCTATGGATAGCTTAAATGAGCGGCGACGTAAATTATATTGTTCTGATTGTTTCTTATAGGCTTTATCGAAATTCTTTATTATCAAATCCTTCAGTAATTAAATCCTTTTCATCCGCTCACTCCAGAGTTCTTGAGATTGTGGATCTATTTTAAAATCAATTTCTTCGGACCGACGTAAAGAATTGATAAATTTCGGATTCCTTCAAAAATTTAAAAAATAAGGGGTAGCGTTTAGGGAAGAATCATGTGTAGTATTATAGGCAAAACGGAATTCAGATAAATGTTGGTCCCAGGTTCTATGATCTTGACCAATGAAAGAAACTATCATGGTTTTAATTACGCGGTTTATTCTTTCTACTGGATTAGCTTGGGGGTGATAAGGGGGAATTCTGAGCCATTGTCAGTATGAATAATTTGAGGTGTTCCCCAACGATTAATAATCAAGTCCATGAACATTTCTCCGATTTTCTTCTCAGTGGCTTTTCTTAAGGGAACACATTCAATCCACTTAGTAAATAATTCCTGAATAACTAGAATATATTGAAAGCCAGTTTTACTACGGGGAAGTGGTCCCATAATATCTGCTGCAACTACAATCCAAGGTTGCTCAACTATTCTCTCACCCATCATTCCAGGGGGAGCTTTTTGATCAACCTTGCAAGTTTGACAGACTTCACATTTTCTAACGTAATCTACGACATCTTTAAAACATCCGGACCAAAAATAATCTATTGTAATTCGTTTATATGTCTTCTCTGTACCTAAATGAACTGACTGAGGAGCATCATAAGCTTCGCTAAGAATTTGTTTTCTATCTTCGTCAGGTGGAACTAATTTCCATTCGTTAAGGTCACGAACTGTAGAAGAAATGACGGAGTCGGTTATAAAATTATATAACTTACTATCTCTAATTCTCCAGTTTGGAAATCTTTCTGGACAACGAGAAACTGCAATAAAACGACGAATATACCATGAGGGAGTTATTTCTTTAGTCAAATTAATTTGTTCTGGAGGATTTTCAAACATTCTTGAAAGGGCGTCAGGGACATGATGGAAACAACCTTTACGGTGAAGAATTTCGAAATCATATTCTAAAAGTGACAGAGCCCATCTGGCTAATCTTCCGGTAGGCTTTTTAAGATTGTGTAACCATCTTGAACTACTATGATCTGTTATAACTGTCAAATTATATCCTTCTAAATAAGCACGGAATTTTTGAATGGACCAAATTATGGCTAAACATTCTTGCTCTGTGGTAGTATAGTTTTTCTCGGCATCGGACATTGATCTACTAGCAAAAGATATAATACATTCTGAGCCATCTAGAGTTTGAGTTAAGACTGCACCCAGTCCTGTACTAATGGCGTCACTCTGAAGGGCAAATGGTTCATTAAAATTAGGACAAGATAAAATAGGGGCTTTAATTAAATGGGATTTAATAAGTTCGAAAGCTGAGTGTTGTTCTTTAGACCAACACCAATTTTTTTTTTTCTTTAAAAGTAAATTAATGGAAGCTGTAATAGTAGCAAAATTTTGTATAAATTTTCTGTACCAGAAAGATATGCCTAAGAAACGACGTATTTCTTTGATATTTTTGGGAACAGGATCGTTTACAATAGGGGAAATTTTGTCTGGGTCTATAAGCAAGCCATTCTCATTATCTAGGAAACCAAGATATTTTACTTGTGAACAACAAAATTCACATTTCTCAGAATTTAGGGATAAATTTGCATCTTTTATTTTCTTGAAAACGATAGATAACCATTTTAAATGATCTTTAAAAGTTTTTGTGACAATTATAACAGCATCCATATAAGCAAAAACATGTGGTTCCATTTCCAGACCAATAAGAGGTCTACAAGGCGTTGAAAAGTAGCGGGGGCATTAGTTAGTATAAAGGTCATACGTTTAAATTGAAAAAGTCCACGTCCAGGAACAGAAAATGCATTTTTCTCACGACTATTATTTTCTAAAGGAATATTAAGGAAACCTTTTTGAATATCTAAAGTAGAAATATACTTAGCGCGGCGTAATTTATCCAAAATACTTTCCACCTTTGGTATAGGATAAGCGTCTTTCCTAGTAACTTTATTTAATTTCCGATAATCGCAACAAAATCTATAACTTCCGTCAGGTTTTCCAACCATAACAACCGGAGAAGACCAACCAATATTGGAGGGTTCAACAATGTCATCAGCTAGCATTGTATCCAGCTCAATCATAGTAACTTCGAGGACTTTAGGGGAAACTGTATAATGTCTTTACTTAATAGGTGTACGACCTTCCACCTCAATAACGTGTTCAGTGAGGGAAGTTAAGCCAGGTTTTCCTAAATTTTTTGGTAAATTTGTATGAAGAAATTTCTGTAGCATTAGTGTTTCATCTATTGTCAATTTATTTAATCCATAACACAAATCAGATCTCCATTCTTCTAATTCAAAATTATATACTGTAAAAGGGTCTTCTTTAAAAATCCAAGTTCTATCCTCAAAATCAATATTCATTCTAAAAGCTTTAAGGAGATCTAACCCAATCGCAAGAGAAACAGGAATTGAAGGTAAAACTCGTATGAACATTTCTCTCGTCTTATTTTTCAAAGTAATTGGAGCCACTATTTCTTGAGAAACTAATTCAATATGACTATTGGCAACTTGAACTAACCCAGGTTGATTATTAGTTTTTAAACCTAATTTATTAATTAATTCTAACCCTTCTGGTCCAAAAAATGATCTTGAGGCTCCTTCATCTACTAAAGCCTTAATTGGATGGTCTTTAATATATACGTTAATATACATGAGAGGTTCAGGTCCATAAAAGGGTTTTGGGCTATAATGAATTTCAGATAAATTAAAAATAGGAAATATTTCAACTTTTGCAAGGATATTGGGGTTCAGAAATGATTCAAGGTTAATAATAGGGTCTTTATTTTAAATAAAATTAGGATAGTAACTTGGGTCAAGAATGGATTCCAATTAGCTTTAGGGGTTGTTTTATGATCTAAATTATCTAAAGGAACTGGGTCTAAATTAGAGTCATTTTCAAGTAAATTATTTCGTAATGGAGTTTTTGGATTAATAATTTGAATATCTACTTTATCCAATATTCTATTAGATTTTTCATCCTTAATTATTTTTGACAAATCAATTCAATTACTAATCTTTCTTACAAATTCAAAAATAGGGTCAAAAGGAAAGTTAGGAGGAATTTCGGACCCACTAAATAACTCCTTATCTAGTTTCCCGAACATTTTGAACAAGACACATGAGTAAATCCTTTTCTTCCACATTTATAACAGAATACAATTCAATTCTTATTACATTCACCAAATCTATGACATTCTTTGTCACAATTCCAACACACTAAATTTTGAGAAGAATTATTTTGAGTTTTATTTGGAATATTATCTACGTAGGGGAAAAATGGATTTCTGGATATATTATTAGAACTTGAATCCTTTGGATTAGAATCTTTAGGATTGTTAATTTTGGAATTATTTTGCCTATTATTTTTCTGATTGGGTAGTAAATTCTGAGGTTTAGGGTTAGAGTCTTTAGCTAAAAAGAATTGATCCATTAAATCAGGGGTTAAATCATTTTCCTAATTTTGATCTTCCAATAAGGCTAAACATTTACGGTTCTTTCCAACGTTTTTAAATTTATTATCTTTATAGGCCAAATCGGGAAGTAGGGATCTATCAGGTGGTGGTGGGGGTCCAAATGATCTAAAACTCTAATACTTTTCTCAGCAGCTACCGCCAGTTTTTCTAGGTGGGAAAAATTAAAAATACTCTGCCTTGAAATTCACAATTGTAATTTTGACAATAAATTTCTGTGAGCAAATCTAACTTCATCGGATTCCGTAAGACTGGGAACTACTCGATCAAAAAGTGCCATCATACATGTTAAATAATCAGCTACAGGTTCATTTTCTCCTTGCGTTCTTTTATAAATTTCTTGTCCTAACTCAAACTGAAAATCTGCATCACCAAACCTAGTTCGAATCGCAGACATAAATTCATTAAAGTTTCTCCACGTATGTCTTAAACTTCTATACAAATTTAAAGCAATAACTGATAAAAAAATGGAAGTATTTGTAATAGAATGGAATCTTCTACCGGGACTATAGTTCTACCTTCAATAATTTTCATCAAAAATGTTCCTGGATCTTCCGAACGATGGCCAGTAAACCTTAAATTACATTTTCTCATGATATCAAAAGCATGATATTTGGAAAAATGTGGGTCTAAATTAGGATAATATTAAGAACGAGGTTTATAATTATTTGTAGGAAAATTAAAACTATTGGGATCAAATGATTGATTATTTTCTGAATAACCTTGAGTGGGAAACGGAGGATTCTGAAAAGTTTGGCGATTATAACCTGGATTTCTTCTAGGAATATTAGGACTAATATTATTAAAGGGATTATTCTGGGGAGTTACGGGATTGGAGAATTGATTAAATGTATCAAAATAACGACTCTCTCTATATGAATTCCTAGAATGAACTTCATTTGGTAAATTAGATTGATAAAAATTAGTTTCATTTCTACTAAATGCCTCAGAAAATTGTTGATTCAAAAATTTTTCTTGATAAAATTGTTGCTCACTGAATTTTTGTTGATTAACTTGTTGTTCGTTACATTTGTGTTGATTAAATTGTTGTTCATTAGATTCGGGTAAATTAAATGTTTGTTCATTAAATTTGTGTTGATTAAATGGGTTATCACTAGCCATATTGCTTCTATTAAGGGGTGGGATTATAGGGTCTAACTTGCTAACATTTTGTCATTTGAAGAAATTGGGGATCCAATAATTGGAATCTGCACGTCATTCTTTTCAAAATTATCAGGGTCATTAATTTGGTTTTGATTATCAATTAAATTGTTACTGCTTCGGACAAGAGGGGGGTCTAAATCATCAGGGTTAGGAATCAATCGATCTACTAATCTTTTTGCTTTATTCAAATCAATTGAGGTATCTAGATTTTTAATTAATCTATTTCGCCTGGCCATAACATTTCCAACTGCCGGAAGTCCACGAATTCTCAATTGTTCGCTAAATTCTTCCTTACTTAATTTAAGAATCCAAACATGAGGATTTTCTACACTTTCGGCCATTTTTATTGTTATAGGTTATGTAGTATCTATTAAATAATTTCTGTCACAATCAAAGGCTATAATAAATTCAAAGAATCAAGGGTATAAACAATATTTGGGCATCAAGATTATAAATATTATAAGGGTATCAGGGGTATGAGTAATTTAAGATATTCAAGGGTATAAATATGTTCAAGAAATCGAGGGTAAATAACACAGCCACACAAAAAAAAATAAGTGTCGTGATCTAGTGACGTCAGATATGTTTTCCTATAGATTTCGACGCGCTGAACCTGAATCTGATGTCAGAATTTACCCTACACGTCAGTGTTTCAACCTAACCTTAAAAAACTTGAAAAAATTAGTATTTGCTGTTCTGGGCATGAAGCATATCAATTCTTATGTATTTTGACGCGCTGGATCTGATCCGTCATCAGAATTGGCCTAACGGGTCTTGCTTGGACCCTAACCTCAAAATACACCTTAAAATCGCTAAAATAGCCCGTTTTTCTTGTACAAAATCGAACCAGACACATAATAATGCGTTTTTAGGGTATTTGAGTCTTTTCATACTATTTGACGAGCTCACCAGGTAAAAATTAATTTATAACCTTAAAACCGTCAAACATAACCTCAAAGAATACCTGAAATCCAAGGATATGACATTTTTTGTGCGCTGAAACTGGAACCTCACCACATTCCTATACGTGCTCGGGGTATGCGAGTCTTATTTTACGGTTCGGTGAAACCTACTAGGTTACAATATATTCCTAACTTCGCTGTTTACCCAGGAACCACGGAGTAATAATAAGAAGACCGATCTCCATACATGCGTTCTGACTGCGGCCATTGCACCTTTATTGCCAAGTTCAGACGTTTCGAATCGGCACTATAGCCAGTCGGGCATGCGCACTGTCTTCTGCTATCTCCTTTTCTCCCACGAGAAGTGTAAATAGCGTTAGTGGCGTCATGGCAGGCATAGATAAAAAGTGTTTTATGATGCAGCGATTAGCCTAGTATCGGCGTCTGTTCAGGGTGGTAAAGCGGACCCTACGACGTCGTCATCATGCGACCGTATCTCTTCATCAATGGGTAACTTAATTAATGTGGAGTCTTATGCTACAAGAAAAAAGACTTCAGGCATATCACGATCTGTCTTGAAGTTAGGAATATATTGTAACCTAGAAAGGTTTCACGAAACCCTAAAATTGGACTCGGATACCCCGAGAACGTATAGCAATGTGGTGAGGTTCCAGTTTCAGCGCACAAAAAATGTCGTTTCCATGGATTTGAGGTATTCTTTGAGGTTATGTTTGACGGTTTTGAGGTTATAAATGAATTTTTACCTGGTTAGCTCGTCAAATAGTCTGAATAAACTCAGCTACCCTAAAAACACGTCAATATGTGTCTGGTTCGATTTTGTACCAGAAAAACGGGCCATTGTAGCGATTTTTAGGTATTTTTTTAGGTTAGGGTACAACCAAGACCCATTGGGCCAATTCTGATGACGGATTCAGATTCAGCGCGTCAACATATATAAGAATTGATATGCCTAATCCCCAGAACAGGAAATAATATTTTTTTCAAGTTTTTTTAAGGTTAGGGTGAAACGCTGACGTGTAGGGAAAATTCTGACATCGGATTCGGATTCAGCGCGTCAAGATCCATAGAAAAACATATGTCGCGTTCCCAGATCACGACACTTATTTTTTTTTTTTGTAGCTATGTAATTTCAGGGAAATATGGGTATAAATTATTTCAGGCAACTTAAGGTATAAATAATTTCAAGGAACTAAGTGTATAAATAATTTCAAGGAATCAAGGGTATGAATAATTTAAAAAAGTCACGGGTATAAATGACTTCAGGGAACCTAAGGTATAAATGATTTCAGGAAATCACGGATATAAATAATTCCTATAAATCACGGTATAAATAATTTCCTAAAATATAGGGATTAAATGACTTAATAATATCGGGTCTATAGGGGAATTAATCAATTTTATAGAAAAAAAATTGATTGATCTTATCAATTATAATTTCCAAAATTCAATTACATTCGAATATCACTATCCTAACCTCCAAATTGGTAAACCTTTAAAATGTTCAAATTATTAAAAGTCAACAACAAAAATCAAGTTAAATTATAAAAAAATAAAGCGTCAATAAAATAATTTCAATAATAAATTTTTCGAATTAAATACCGCCCCACGTTGGGCGCCAATAAATTATAACGACAATTTCGCTATCATTATAACCTGCGGTTCTAAGTTTAAGATGATAAGTTAGATTTTCTAAATTTTTCGCGGGCGACAGATCCACATGGATCATTCGCAAAAATAAGCACAGATAATTTCAAAAAATTAATCTAAATTTTAAATAAATTTCACATTAAAAATCTGAGAACCGAGAAAAATAGTGGCTAGCTCAGCCCCTCTTCTGTATAATGGTAGAGGGGATAGATCGAATAACGTGGCACAAGCAATACATTAATTTTAATTTATATTTAGAAAGAAATCAATAATTATATAATGTTACAATATTTAATTTTATTAAGACAGAATGATTTTTTGGTTACAATTTGGTTAACAGAAAAAAAATAGTTGAAGGGAAGAAACAATTGATAAAAGGGGAAGACAAAATTTTCACAAAATGGCGGACTTGATAGGTATTCTAAAATAAATGCGATCTTTCGTCTGGTTTTCCAAGACCATATAAAGATTTGACGAAAAACAGGGTTATAAATTAAAAGTGTGTCAGGAGGGTCATCAACAAACAGGGGAACGACAATATATATTAAGCTAAACACATTTCAGGTTAAATACACTTGAAGAAAATTTTAGAAATTTAACCAAGGAAAGGGTCCAAAGCAAAAGGGGAAATAACACGGCATATAAATAATAACAGAACAGGAATATAACAATATAAATCACAAATTACAATATTCACCAATTATAATATTCAGCCAAGGAAAGTTTCATGATTTTGTGTGACCAAATTAAACACTAAAGATAACAAAACAAAGGAAAGGGTCCACACAAAATCTACAGAAAAGCTTCCTTTCTGAACTAAATAAAACAACGAACTATACCTTTCAAAATATAACCAGTGAACACGCTCGATGACAGTCAATAAAGTCCGGAGTTACAATAAGTCACTTAAGAACAGCAATGTTTTTAACAAAACTCAAAATGAACTTAGACGGAAAAAAATTGGATGTTGCACCGCAAGCTGCTTGACGAAAGATGAAGGTTTTCCCAGCATTGTTTTCTTCTTTGGAAACCGACCTGATCCTGATGGGCTGAAATGGTGCGTTCTGATTGGTGTTACTAGGGAATGTTAAAACAGCAGAAAAGGACTCTCAGGGATGTGACTATATGTAGATTTAGGGATGCTGTGTCCAAACAAAATATTCTCTTGTGAAATTTGATGATCATCATCAATCAATTTCGCCCATTGAATGTTGAATTATTGTCCAAGACATCCTCTCCGAATCATATGAACAACCAAGCCGGCTACTAGGACTTTACAGAACCATCCAATTAAAGTCAAAATGTGAACTTTTGAATTCCACTCCAAGGTAGATAAGTTGAAGGGGCGTCAAAAATAATCTGCGGTAATAATCCCAACAGCATTCCAAAAATATTCACCAGGTTTTGAGGTACGACTAGAAGGATAGGAATAGGTTGGCACACAGCAATAGGTTGGGTGGGAAATTTCAAATTAGTTGAGTAACTCCAATCGACAAAAGGCGTCCCAAATGCTTCTTGAAGTTTCTCGTCAGGTCGGGAAGGATGAGGATTCTTCAGGATAGTCGTGTTACTCGGAAAATACATAAATAAAAAGGAAAAACAGGCAAAATAAATTCTTAATAATAAAGGACTAAATTAACTAAACCCAAGTCTTGGAAAACCGTGCAGCTCTCACTCTCTCTCTCTCTCTCTCTCTCTGTGGTCTTCTGGGGACCAGAAAATATCAGGTTAAGATCACTTTAAGACAGGCCTATACCTGCCTATACTGTAGTCTTAAGTTGGTCTTTCTTTTCACGAGAGTAGTCATAGGGATTTGTCCTTTGTCTCAATGTGTCCCGCAACGAAAGAAACGTTGCTAGTGATGACGTTAACTTTCCTAATTTTACATTTTCCAAACACTGCGCTATGTTACTGTTAAGTAATGAACACGGTCGTATAAATAGGCCCGGGGGCTCACGTGGTGGGGGAAGTTCCCTAACTTATGCCAGAAAGTTTCGCACATTGACCACTGCGTTTAGTGGCGTATGTGTCGAGTAGTATATACAGTGGGTCCAGAGACAGTGTGGCAACCTAGCCGGATTCCACCATTCTTAGGCGGGATGCTGCCATTTTA
>CAKNWU010198349.1:0-10154 GCA_932072015.1 Andricus quercustozae | reverse complement strand
AGCTACAGCCGTAAATTATAGTCAAGCCATTAGTAGTCTACACTCCCACACACCTAGATATACGTGTTTGCTTTCTCTCTCGCTCTCTCCCTCCTCCTTCGCATGCGCCATTTTCGAATTTCTATCACCTAGACTGCATTTTGAAAAGAATCGAAAGAGAACAGAGATAATATTCCTCTTTTCACATTTTCTCTTTCTCAGATGAGAACCCTCGTTGACTTTAGTATGATAAACCCCTTCTCACTTTTTCCTTGTTTGTCGGAAAGCAGCCCCTGCGGCTCCGCGTCTTTATTTCCAGGTGCACCGTCCATCCCTCGAAAATGACCCCCTCTCAAAATTGGCCACCTCTTTGACACCGAACCTGCAGTTTCCTTTCCTTCTCCGAAGCTGCTCTGACTTGTTGCACACAGAAAAAAAAACAGATTTTGCTGCACTAGGCAGACCTAGTTTTTAACGCGGTTCCATCCTCTTTATTATTAAACAAACAGAACATTTCACTTGTAATCGGCAGGAATTTGCTCAGTGGAAAGTCGCGTCTGTGGACCATAACCTGTTAAGATAGCAGCGAAATAAAAGTTATAACTAAGAGCCAAAAGAACTTCATTAACAAGGACCAAATACGTCCGAACCTTACTGTGGACACAACTGAACTGATACAGTGTCATACAACCAATCAATGGGGGAAGCGGTACAACGCATATTTAACAAAAACTTTTCATTTTCGAGGTGGAAAAGCGACTTTGAACGGATTTGCCCCCCGCCCCCCATGAATCGGGAGGTGGGTGAGTTTTTTTTCGAGAATCAAAAAAAATGTTAGAATAAAACTAACGTATTTCATAAAGGACAATCTGAATCTGTAATACAAAATTGGGGGTTCCCTTTGAAATTACAAAGTGACACTCCATGCCTTCTGGGGGGGGGGGTAAGGCGGGGTAAATGTTCAAAAGTCGCTTTCCCCCCTCGAAAATAAAAAGTTTTTATTACGGATATTTTTTCATAGTATGCGTTTTTGTTTTAGATATTTCGATGTCTCAAGTTAAAAAAACACCCAGTACAGTTTATTAAAAAAGTCAACCACCCTTCCTTGCCCCCCCCCCCCCCATTAACAGAACTTTTGGCGTCAATGACGTTAAAACAAGACTATACACCATACGACGAATCACTTCTGAAGATGGACATGATTTTCGACTCGCAAAACAAAATTCTCGCATAAAGGTGATAGTTCGATGTACAAGTTAAACAATAAATAATACAAAGAATAAAATAGTCTCGGACTGGACTGAAACTTTGATTGACGAAATGCATATACACGGTAAACGTAAAGGTCTAGTTTCAGGCGATGAATAGAGGCTGGGTGTTTGGAATGCTGGAGGAGTGAATGATCTTAAGGTAAGAGAACTACGAGAAACTATGCACGTAAGGAAACTAGATATTTTATGTGTACCTGAGACGAAGAAAAAGGGTTACGAATGTAGAAATATAGAAAATGGGTTGTTGAATGGCGCTTTTGAAATCTGATCAGGAGTAGGTAGTGAATCACATGGTAGCCAAGGGGTCGATTTAATTATGAATGGAGAAGCAAGAAAGCATCTCAAAGATCATGATTTTGTATCTCCCAGATTGTTGTGGGCTAGAATGAAGGCAGAATTCAGAAGATTATTCATTATAGCCTGCTACACCCAGTTAATAGCGATCCGAGGGCAGTCAAAGACTCCTTCTGGGACTCTTTAAATGATACAATAAATACTTGCGATAAAGGTGAAACAATAATTTTGTCAGGAGATATGAACGGATGCGTCAAATTGTAGCGGGGAAAAGTTAGTTAGCTTATGCTTAGAAAAGGGCTTATTTATTACAAATACTTGGTTTCGACAGAAAATTATGCACACGTACACCTGGTGTAAAGGATATAACCGCAGGGTTTGACTTCGTTATTGCGGATGAAAGACTAAGAGAACTAGTTAAAGATACAAGAGTCATGAGGGGTTCTGAATGCAATACTGATCGTTACATATCAGTCTCCAAAATAGAATTAGCGCGGGGATGGAGAAGAAAGAAAACGAAAAAAAAAACGAAAAAAATGCGAATCCAGATTGAAAATTTAAAGAAACCGGAAGTGCGAATAAATTTTCAGAATAAGATAAACCAACACATAGATGAGGCAACTTGGGAGGCGCTTAGAAGCAATAAAGATGTATAGGGCCTGTGGACTTTTTTTTAGGAAAGTAGTAAGACTAGGCGGGTGCTGGATCACTGCTGCAATAGCACTGCACCATCGGTCGGTAAAACAGAGAGGTCCGTAATGTTAAGGTTCTGTTTCATTCTAAGTCGGTAAAACAGTGAGGTTGGCAATGGAGATTCCTGCTCAGTTAACATTATAAGGGTCTGTTCCATACTAAATCGGTAAAACAGTGAGGTTGGTAATTTTTAATATTATCATTTTACTATATGTCGGTAAGGTAGGGGAGCTCAACCCAGTTTTAAAATGAACATTCTGAAAGTTATTTAACTTCGCAAAATGTTCGTTAAAAACCGAGGCGATTACAGACAAATTTAGGGGGACGGGATAAAATCTAATAGCATATAATGAACTTGGCGAAAAATGTCTACAATAAAAATTAATTAAACAAACTCCCCTTGGACGAGGGAAACTTTAATAATAAACATCCGATTGATGTATGTGTACGCATGCGCTCATGTCTACACGTACATCAATCAAAACCAATTAGTATTAAATAATTTAAGGGGTGCTTTCAACATTAAGTTTATCGCTACTTTTAGGGGCTTTTATTGAAAGTAAAATAACTTAAAATAAGTGGGGTAGAGTGGCTGTTTGAAAGTTCGTTTTAACATAGAAAATTATAATAAAATAACAAATAAAGAATGAAATATTAACAATAAAAAACCGAATAGCCGTTCTACTCGTCCCAGCTTCATGGTTCTTTCGGGAAAATGTAGTTAGGATAGGAATAAACATTACGTTATATTTTCAGGAATTTTAGTCGATAATTTATATTTTTAATTTTAATCAAAAGTTTCCATAAAAATTATTAGTTTTATGTTAGTGTAGTGTCGCCGCGCGGAAGCTGAGGCAGCGGGGCCTGGCTGACAATCCCCACCGCTCAGTTGCTACTCCGTTGTCGGTCTCACAGCCAATCGGTGGGCTTGACGCCGTCCCCTCTGCTACAAGCAGCTCTGTGCGGAGGCAAGCGAGAGCCGAGAGCGACTCTCGGAAGTCAGTTCAGTCATGAATCTTCCGGAAGCCAGTCGCGCAAGCTCTGTCCTCCTCCCGCAAATTCAATAAACGTCTTGGAAAAATAAATATCTCAAAGTACCTCGCTTTCTTTCAGTTCGTGATTATTGCACCTTCTCGAGAAGCCGGTTAATTGAAGTTCGTTTTTCCAGACGATATTCGTTCGATCGGGATCCGTGCCTGCGTAAGTGTAGTGAAGTGCGAAATTGACAGGTGATTCTCGGGAGCTTGATTCGCTACGCGAATTAAGGAGTACCATCCGCAATTACTTTTGGTTGGTGCTTCTTTTCAAGCCACCCTCAATCTAAGAGCCACGGGCTCTTCCTGTTTATTTTCGACCTTCGGTGTTGTGATACGTGTGCTGAACAACAAAGCCCTTGATGACAGGGAGTTCCTGCTCATGCTCAAACTCGCGCACCATCCGGCGAGACGGCCACAGCGGGATCCAGTATTGAGGAAGAGCTCCGCTATACCTTCCCGCCATTGGAAATTATCAGCCGAGTTTCACCTATTATCGTGGACTGCATAGATTCGCCTCAACGCCCGCTGGCTCTGCAAAGGTTAACTTGACAAGTAGAAGCCATCTTAAGACTGTGCAAATGTTAACTGACGATTGTGTCCGAACACGTCAATGCTCATTTCAATACTCACGTTATAAGCAACTGCACTCTCTTAATATATGATTTGAGCCTCCCGCAATTCTTCAATGATACAAATTATTTCATTACTGTGACTTGGATTGTCTGCTCCCTTTGATGCCAACAGTAAACGAAGATGGTCAACCAGAACATTTGAATCATCTCAATGAAAGTAGTCTGGTATTGAGTCTTTCCTTGCTATCATGAGGTGAGGTAGTAAAGTTCTCAATCGTTTATTTTTCTGTGATGCACCTCCAGTTGTTGATAATCGTTTATGTGGAAAAAGTTTCACTATAATATTTTTATATTTAGCAGTATTGCTTGAGCGAATAGATGAAGTAGGACTATAATTCATCTAATGTGCATTCGTAGCTATAAGAATTTCTTCATACTTCTTTAGATCATCAGGGCTTATATGAATTTCATCAAGTTTTTGCTTCAACAAAAGCTCCAATAAACCAGTGGTTTTCATGTACAGTTTTTCACTAACCTTGCTATATTGTCCGCCAAAGCTAATAGGTATATCATAAATCATCAGCGTACCATCACCAGCTTTTCTTAGACCATAAGTCATATCCAAATATTTTTTCCTATTTTTATTTGATAGTCCAATAAATTTATTTGTCAACTTGTCATGATTTTCAATAGGTTCAACATTTTCTTCAATCGTAGTTTTATCATGCTCCTGATAACCATCATCACTATCACCATTAGCAGTCATGATAGAAAGATTATCATTTTCTTCTTCGTCTTCATCTTCCTTTTCATCTTTTTCAATTTTATTTTCTTTGATTTATATATCTGATAAATCTACTAGCTTTTCTAGTGGTGTGACTAGGTTTAAAAGTCTCTCTCAAAATACTTTCGGTAGCGTCTTCACCCAACTTGAACGTACGATATGCTGAGTCAAATAGAAAAGGCTAGTGATGAAATTATACGAAAATATCGTACGTTCAAGTTGGGTAAAGAAGCTACCGAAAGTATCTTGAGAGAGACTTTTAAACCTATAGTCACACCACTAGAAAATCCAGTAGATTTATCAGATATATCAATCAAAGAAAATAAATTTATGAAAAAGATGAAGAAGAAAATGATAATCTTTCTTTCATGAGAGCTGGTGGTAATAGTGATGATGGTGATCAGGAGCACGATAAAACTATGATTGAAGAAAATTTTGAACCTATTAAAAATCATGACAAGTTGACAAATAAATTTATTGGACTATCAAATAAAAATAGGAAAAAATATTTGGATATAACTTATGGTCTAAGAAAAGCTGGTGATGGTACGCTGATGATTTATGATATACCTATTTGCTTTGGCGGCCAATATAGCAAGGTTAGTGAAAAACTGTACATGAAAACCACTGGTTTATTGGAACTTTTGTTTAAGCAAAAACGTGATAAAATTTATATAAGCCCTGATGATCTGAAGAACTATGAAGAAATTCTTATAGCTACAAATGCACATAAGAAGAATTATAGTCCTACTTCACCTATTCGCTTAAACAATACTGCAAAATATAAAAATATTATAGTGAAACTTTCCACATAAACGATTATCAACAACTAGAGGTTCGCTAAAGAAAAAGAACGATTAAGGAGTTTACTAACTCACCACATGATAGCAAGGAAAGACTCAATACCAGACTACATTTATTGTGATGATCAAAATGAGCTAGTCGACCGTCTTCGTCTACTGTTGGCATCACAAGGAGCAGACAATCCAAGTCTCAGTAGTGAAATAAATTCTATCATTGCAGAATTGCGGGAGGCTCAAATCATATATTAAGAGAGTGCAGGAGATTATAAAGCTATGATAAATCTGAAAGCTATGTATTTGTTCAGTTATTGCAGAGCTGCGTAAAGTCCTAAAGCAAAAAAGTGCTGCCCTAAAAGAAAATTTAATACCAGAAAGATTGTAGTTGACATGTCCAAAGGTACGAAACTAAATATGTACCGGAATAAAACGTAAATATGATTCAACTTTTAATGTGAAAAAGAATTTAAATTTTGAGACTCTCAAAGAAGACGCTTCAAGCGAAAAAAATGAGCACAATGTCAAATTTATGAAGAAAAATGATAAGCATATGGATACAAATGTGGTGAAAGACAAGGAGGAGAATGTTACGGAAAAGCATGAGATAGATAGTGAAGAGAATAAAGAGGATAAGGTAAATGATGATAATATGGATGAAGAGATAGATAAACAAAAGATGGAAGAAGAGAAGATTAATGAGGAAGAGATAGATGAGGAGGATGCTACGGAGGAAAATAAGGAGGAGGAGATATCCTATCTTGAACGTTGCATATTGCTTCGTATGAATCTAAACGATCTTGTATATGAGCTTCAATTTTGTATTAACAGTAACCATTCACTAAAAAGCCCTGAGTGCCTAGCAATTCTAAATAAATTGCGTCAAAAACATGTAATATATTAGTGAATACTTTTATAAATCTAGGTTAAGATTTTTTGGAATGAATGTGACGTACTAAATATAGTTTAAGATTTTTGCTGAATAAAAATTAAGATTAAACGAATAAAACTATGTGTATTTAATCCTAATTCGCTATCCTCTTAGAATAAGTAAATAAATAAATTAGTTCATTCTTCAAGTTGATAATTATTTTTACCTAAATTAGTCCCTTTGAATGTTTTTCTCGATTTTGAGATTTTTTTGTCAATGCGTTTTCTAAATATCGTATTGTTCACCTACTTTACCGCGACCCGTCAATTGTCGGCATCTTACCAGTGAGTAACCGTAAAGTGCGCCAAAGGTGTGAGCGAAATCAGTAATAGCGACTTACCTGTGATCATAAATTCTATTTTTTTCTTTTCAATATTTTTGGCAGTGTAGCATTTATTTCCATAATTTGTTATCATATGTACGCCTAACAGATTCCATAATAGCGCTGGGCTTTTATACTTACTATTTTTAGTGTTTTGACTTAACTATTTTTTACAGTTATTTTTGAATAACTTTTACATAACCTTAATTAGTAACTTACGATTAGGGCAGGAACTTGATACTGCGCATGCGCAAATGACCATGCACTGAGCGATAAGACTGATGCATGTACCACAGTCAGGCATTGTTTCTTCCAGGCCCAAGATCGCCTGCTTGGCTGTTTCCTCCAGCCGAATCCGTTGGACCTCCCTCCTTAACCCTTCTTCTACTATCTCCTTCCGGACTGCTTCTGATTCTGGCTCCGGTAGAGGGTCCTCAAGAAAAGCGCGAATAACCGTGCAGCCGTGGATCCGGATTCCTCCGATCGCGACCAACTTCTTGCTGGTGCCGCACCATAGGTGATGCTTGTCGCTAATCTTCTGAAAAAATATTTTGTCTGTTTTTTCTGTTGTGTTTTTCGTGTTAATGTAATGAGTTGGTCTCGGTTTTCACAAGAAAATAATAATCCTCAATTCGAGTATGCATGCGCCACTTACCATTCAATCCTAAACTTGACTTTTACTAATATATTTCTTTATATCTGTTACTTTCCAATTTCCGACTGATTTTCCTTTTGTATTTTTAAGTTCGTAGATTGTCGATGAAATTTTGGTTTTAATAAAAAACGGACCTTCAAAGTTCTTGTTTAATTTTTTCGTGATTCCTTCCGCTTTATTAGACAATGTTTTTTCTCTTTTGAAAACCTGTTCTCCCATTTTTCTGTTTCTTGAAACTCTAATTCGGTTTTGTTCTCTAATCTTTTTTCAGGGCTTGGATCGGTTGAAGTTCACGGCCTAAATTTAAAAAAGCTGGATTCAATCCTGTCGAGGAATGTTTTCTTGTATTTAAAGCAAATGGCAGATCATCTAAATTTATGTCCCATTCTTTATGATTTTTCAAGTAAGCTTTCAACGCTGTTTTAGTGGGCCTATTAGATCTTTTTGTTGGATTAGCTTGAGGAAAATATTTAGGTATTTTCGAGTGTCTTATGCCGAATGCTTTTGTGAGATTGACTATTACCTTATTTCCGAATTCTTTACCGTTGTCCGTAAATAACATTCTCGGGATTCCCCCTTTTTGAAATAACTCGTTTGTGGAATCTTTATCTACTGTAGTTGCTAATTTGTTTCGTACAGGAGTTATTTCTACCCATTTAGTAAAAATATCTATGAAAACTAGCATATATTGATTTTTTGCTTATGTTATAGGTAACGGCCCCATCATATCAGATGCTACATTCCCAGGTTTCCCGCCTGATTATTATCGTGGTTTTCGATTAGAACCTGTTCTCTATGTTCCCTCGGTATGGTTAGTTTCCACAGATTATTATATAAGTTTAAGTTCGATTTTAGGCGGTCGGGTCTATAAAAATATAGCTGATTGCCTCTTATTCGCCAATTTGGATTTTCCTCTGGTCTGTTTTTAACGTGTGATGTTTTGGTGCTTCCTTATTCAAGTATACGCCGTGCATTTCAACTTACTGCAAATCGACTGTCCCGAAAAATAAGTCACTAACAAAGTTTTCCGTATACAGAGTGTATCAACTATATTTTACTTCGCTAGAGTGTTATATCTCTATGTATTTTTAAATGGAGATATGACACGCTAGAGAAGCCTAATACGGTTGATACGCTCTGTTTTCGGCAAAATCGGAGGTCAATCTTGGACATGTATATCGCTGCTCTCGATGCATCTAAAATTTCTGTCATCAGCGGAATCGGGTATAAATCTTTTTTGGCGATCTTATTTACCTTCCTAAAATCTAAACAAAATATGTATTTTCCATGTGGTTTTCTGACCATTACTATTGGGTATGACCAATCGCTATTGCAAGGTTCTATAATTTTTTCTTTAAGTAGCCTATCTACTTCTTCGTACATAAATTCTCGGATTTTTGGGGACACATGCTTTGTTTAATCGGTTCTTGACCCTCGGACATCGATTTTGTGTTCCGTTAGATGTGTAGTTTTTAATATTTGACCTGGATCCTCTATTTTTCTTTTAATTCAATTTTCTAATTGCCCCTGTTGTGCTTTATTTAATTCAATTATTTCCTCGCTAACTTCTTCGCAAAATTGGTAATCATTATTTCTATCTATCTTTCCCTGTTTTATATTATTATTGATTATTGCGTTCCTTTTAAAATCAATCCAATAATTTTGCCTAATTGCGGATGAATTTCCTTTCACAGATTCGCTTTTTTCATTTTCATTATTCACGTTGAAAGCTAATTTCTTTTTATTATCTTTCAAATTTAAATTATCCTTATTACCCTGTAATTTAAATTGCCTGTCATCATTTTCTTCCTCTCTATTTTCCTCATTATTTCTCACTATATTATTTTGATTTACGCTCTCTCTCTCTATTTTCTTTCCGTCTCTATTTTCCTTTCCTTTCTTATCTATTCTATTGATGCCTGTGCTGGCGCTTGCCGGTGTAACGTCACCCGTAATCATAGGAGTGGGGATCGAAGTGTACCGCTTCGAGTAACCCTTTGCCGGCTGTCCTTTCATCGATGCATGGACCGTCGCAGTAGAGTTTCGTGTGCTCCATAGAGAGGTAGGAATCGGGACTGGTAGCAAGTTCTTAGCTTCGTAGCGCTGGTACCCTTTCCTCTAATTGGCTTCTCAGATTAATTTTCCCACCGAAACTCAATTGAAATTTATCATTTTCATCCTTTGGTGTCGCTTGTGCATTCTTCTCTTTCCGTTTGGCATTATTTTTTGGGCTTATTATTTTCTCCAAATACCTATTATTTTCTGGTTTTTTGTTTTCTTTTGAATATTGTTCTCCATCCTCGTTATTATTAATTGTATATTTAATTCGAGGTTGTTCGGGTAACGACTAAATTTTCTTTTCAAAATCAATTTTTAGTCCCAACCTTTCTATCATATCTGTTCCCAAAATTCCAATTGATTTTAGACCTGGTACTAATCTAAACAATAAGTATTTTGAAATGTGTCCCAATTTAATCGATAACAATACTTTTCCTGTTATTTTTAATTTTTTCCCCTTAGCTACTATTAGACTGTCATTAGTTGGTTTTTTAATTTCATAATCGAGTTCTTTTACTGCTTTTATAAGTTCTTCTCCTATATAGGAGTGAGTCACCCCAGCGTCGACAATACAGTGTTCACAGATCGTGGGAGCTGGCGGCCCCCACCACGGCTCCCGTGTGGGAGCAACACACGTAAACGTCGCGAGTCGGTGTGTCCCCACTTCGTCACTTGATTCCACGCTCCGCGGCAACGAAAATTTGTCGGTTCTCATGATTTCACTGTCTCCTTCGTGCTCTTTCGTTTGATTTCGGTGGCGG
>CAKNWU010198342.1:0-11551 GCA_932072015.1 Andricus quercustozae | reverse complement strand
AATGTTGGTGTGTAGAAGTAAACTTCTTCCAGCAGAAGTTCTTGATACGATCTGGTGCAGCAAAATTCCTTGAAGCGGATGATATTGTCAGTATCTTCTTTCAACTTTAGTGTTTTCGGGATCTTGTATACCTCTCTCCAAAAAGTCTCTACCTCGTTGGGCTTGGGTGGATTTTTGACAGAAACAGGGTGATCACTGATCAAGCGAGATGGGTCAGCGAGAGACTTTTGATTATCCCTGATCCATCTCTCCCTCTTCTGTATTCTCCTCCTTGCGTCAGATAACAGCCGTATTTTGTCAACAATATGCTGCTTGATTGTCAGCAGCTTTGAATTGTTTAGTGTGTGATTCAAGATCCTCAGTTCTTGGGCAAACTTTCGAACCCTTTCCGTGAACGGTCTACCAGATGTTATATAGTTAATCACACATTGAACTTCAGTTGATGCAAGCGTTACTTTGGAATTTGGTCAATTGGGACATTTTAAATTGTATGCAAATTTGCGTCTAAAATGAATCCAAAGAATATTTAAAATGTTTAAATTCAAGATTATGAAACACAAAGTACTTACACTTTCTTTTTGAAAGGGGCCTAAAAAACGTTGCAGTCCTGGGCCCCGAGTTTCCTTAATCTGGCACAGCCGACCTACAGATTTCAAAATCAACTTGGCCATACCGAGAGAGTACAGGTTCCGAGCGTTTTTACCCGGCGTATTGGGGGGCTTTCTTATTATGACTCTAGAACGATCATCATATTCCAGCTTTGATATCCTAGCATTGAAGATTGCGATACGAAATTCGATATAATTCGAGCAAGAAAAGTAACACGAATCTATTGCGTTTTCAGTAAGTTTAGATTCCATGCGAAATTCGAAAGAAATTTTTTTCAGTGTGCATATGACCTGGGACGACAAGAGTGACCACGAAGCATCACTTACGAGGCCCTTTACGAGATCCTGTATCCAGTTACAGTCGGTCGTACAGGCTCCTGTACAGGATCATGTGTAATTTTTAACTACTAGGCCCAAAACTGTTTGAGTCCCCAAAGGTTTAGAGTATTCGGAGAAATTTGAGTACTCGAAAACTTTTGAGCTTTTCGGAAAACTTGACCACGAACTGGCCTCTACTCGCACCTATCTAGGTGAGCTCTACTTAACTCGTTCGAAATTCGAGTTCTTTGCAGGGACCTAGATTCAATATTGCAGTTAAGTCACTTTTCAAAAACCGCAGATTAAAAAAATTGCTTGAATATAAACTTGGATCGTTTTCGCGAAATTCTACATTCAAACACGCGTTGGGTCAGATGAAATTTTTCTTTACACATGCATGCAAAACCGTCGATTGGCCACCGTTTACAGACATAAAAAATAGTCGATTCCGCATCGTGCGCAAAGACGATGAGCAAAATCCCCAACATGGGTTAGCAAAATGATTAAATCGGTGAGCAAAATGCTCTCCATGGTTATCAAAACATTTTGTTCACTATGTGAACATGGTTCTGGGTGAAGTTGGGTTAGTCATTTGTTATCTTAGTACATTCGACGTTTGTAAATGGTAGACAACCTCAGGTTTTATATTGTAATTAGCAAAGAAAAATATTAGTTGGTAAACGAGGCCTCCTGAGCGGGAGCTCCTTCCTCGTGTGAAGGAACAACACTCAGCCTGCGGCTCGGCTTTGCCTCGCCATCGAGTTCGTGCTGGGCCTTCACACTCGCAGTGATCAAACCGCCCATTTGCCCTCTCGTATCGAAATAGTATACTATTTTCGATTTGATATCTGCTTGTATCGGTATAAAGCAATTCGAATACGTGCAGTGTCGAATCGAATTTTTTTACTTAATTCTCAGCTGAATTGAATCGGAAAATACCGGATTCTATTCGATAAATGCATATCACTGAAAATTTCTATTCAGCCGGTCCAACTTCGGCACTGAGTCGTTGCTTCAAAATGGCGATTCATTTTTTCAATGCGCGTTGATAAATACAGATAATAATCTCCATTAATTTGGAATTTTTAAGGAAAAATCTTATTTCATCGACTTCTTCCAGACCTGGAAGAAGAAACTTTCGGTCTGGAAGAAGTCGCTGAAAGAAGGTTTTTCCTTAAAAATTCCAAATTATTATTGCCCAGACGTAAAATCAAGAATATTTACATCCCAAAATTTCTATTCGAATCTCCATTAAGTTACTCTACACAATTTGGCCTTCAAACTTCAATCAGTCGTTATTCTAGCACCAGGAAATTCAAGTCAAAATCAATTAATTCAACCATTTAGTGTACCGGATTTTCTCATACTTACAATTAGATAGGCTGTTTTTCATTCACATCGGTTTTATGCCCAGTGATATATTGTCATAAGCCCGCAAATAACACAGCCATGATGTCAACGTAAACAAATTATTTTGTTTCACAAATAAAAAACTGAAAGTGACATATTTATTCAAAGAATAATTACAAATAGTGATCCGTAAAAAGGTACCCTCATCCAGTATGCATTCAATTGTCCATAGTTTCAGTTTTTTCATAAAATAACTCAAATTTCCCAGAAGAAATTAGATTCGTGATTTTGTGTGTTTAATAGAGATTACGGTAAACTGAAATATGGACAAATTTGGCAATGGCAATGCGCCGATATTGCCGCAACAGTCGTAAAGCGCCTTATACTACTTCCTGCTATTTTCCCAAAATAGCATTTATAACTAACTACTTGATTGAGTTAATTAATAAGTCAGTTACCACTCTATTGTATACATTCATATATTTTGAAACCCCATTAAGAAATTAAGTAATTAATAATAAGTATACTCACATTACTTGTTGGTGGAAATGTTGGTTCAGTATAATCTGCACTGTAACGATAACTTGCAATAGGATTTACCACCGGACCGGCTAGAGCAAGAGCATTTATACCTCTCGTACTGCCTTCCCCTTCACTATCAAGAGCTATGATACTTTCTGCATTACTAACACTTGATCCTGCACGTATGTCCGCTTTGACGTCCGAGAGGTTGCTGCTTCGATCACTCTCTCGATAACGCTCAGCACTTGAATCGGTCTCTTCTGTGGTAAGATCACATTTTACAACAACATTTGAAAGAGACATTCAGATTTTTATAACAAACTGTATCTTAAATAACACAGGACCACCAAAAGAATTTATAAAATGTACAGGGACCAACAGTACATACCTACCCTTCTAGATACCGCTAATTGGGCTGAAACGCGCTGTCCGAGAAATTTTCGAATTGTGCACTCAAAGAAGCTTCTAAGTTGTAATTTTAATCCGATTTCGAGCTTTTTAGTTATAAATTGAACATTATTAAGTATGAGATTCATTAAACCTATAAAAAAACATTAAAACTGTTAGAGCGGGGTGCAAAAAATTGACATGATTGTATATGCGCATCACTTGCCCATCTCAGTTCAGAATTAGAAAGAAATAAAAGGAAGCCGACAATGCTGGCACATGGAAGTAAAAAGGTGAAGTGTTGCCGCCAATTTGATTGATGCAGCTTTCTTTGATTATTCTAGCTAATCTTGTTTTTGTTTGAATTTCGGTAATGGTTTTTTTTTCACTGGCGACTGAAACTTGAAGCATTATATTGTCTTTAAACGAATACTAATCTGCCTTAGTAGGACCCTATTTGAATTGTTTTCTATCATTCTGCAGGGAAATATCTAGAAATAGCAGGGTTTTTCGACCTTTTTAAACATTGCCAAAAGTGTAAAAGTGCCACAGCAAATTTGCAGATGATTTCAGCTCAATATTGTATTTACCTGCCGCTTAACGCTTGACCTCCGTGCTTCTCCGACCTTTCATAATTAAAGGTCAAACCATTGACAATTGTAATTTGGTCATTTTAAATTCTCCATTGCTAAAGCTCCTTTGGCTTTAACAAATACATTCCACGTATCTCGCGCTTTGTACCCGATTAAAGTATGTCCAAAATGCGAAATTTTCTATTTTATGCTGAACTATATCCTATTTTGATAAGTTCGTATGTCGTTGCTCATTACTAGCTTGGCATGCTGTTATATTGGCCAGTTCTACAGCGCATGAGTTGTGTCAGGATCTAGCTTGGCTCGTAGGTCCGAGGCGAGTGCCTTTGAGTCGCGACCATTATCGCATCTTTTTACATTATCGATAAGAAGATTTATACTGATAAGTTGCTGTGATCGTACAGAATTCGGCCTGGAAAGTTTTTTTTTAAATTATAATTATAAATTATGGAAAATCATGAATATTTAGAAATTAATTTGATTTTTATTTTAGTTTCGTTTTCGATTACTATTATTTCTATTAAATTTAAACTACTTTTGACATCTTAAGCAATTGAAAATATGATTTCATCCTGGGCTAATTATTTTTCAAGAAAAAATTACAATTATAATAAATATTTTCGCTCATTTCTTAATGAGCCTTAAAGAACACGGAGTCAACTAAGAATATCTTTCCGATGACTTTTATATGATGCTTGGTAAATTCCCAAAAATTATTAATTATTTAAACAATTTTCATTAAAAAATTCAGAGCTTGGCTATTTTTTAACCAATAGACTTTTGGCTATTTTTCAGCGAATAGGCTTTTGGCTATTTTTCAACGAATAGGCTCAATTTTTTACAGAATTAACTAAGAATATCTTCCCAATGACTTTTTTGTATGATGCTTCGAAAATTTCCAAGAACTATTAATTATTTAAACAATTTTCATACAAAAATTAAGAGCTTGGCCTTTTTTCATCGAATAGGATCAATAAAGTTTAGGGTATCAAACAAGAATGTATTTCCAATAACTCTTTTCTGCGGTACTTTGCAAATATACAATAATTATCAATTATTTTAACAATTTTCATAAACATATTCATAGTTTGGCTATTTTTCAAGAAATAGGCGATAAGTGCTAAATATAATCAAAAACTGCATTAGTACTAAAATGTCAACATAATACTAAATACTTTTACCAATGGTAATTTTGAGTAAATTATTTGAATTATTGCATAAACACTTAAAAAATGGGATTTAAAAATAATAGTAAGCGGGCGCTTTCTTGATAGTTAGTGGTATTCTATTCCATTGACGTGCCCCTCTAACCATAAACGATCTTTGGAGTTTACATGTTCTGTGCTTTGGTATGTATTTTTAAAGCTAAGTTTCTCTCACGGAGTCTAGCATGATTGGGATGTTTTTTATCGACAAAAGTAAAATATTCACATAAATACTAAGGAGTTTCATTTCTAGACATTATGAAGAGCAAATTGTCAAAAAACAATTGTCTTCTTTTAGCCATGGGCAAGAACTCCCACTCAGTTCATCCGTTATATCATCATAAACAATACATCCATAACCAAAGAACGGGAGAATCAAACTCTTAACTAGGAGAATCCTAGTTGAGCTAGGTAAGGAGTCTTTATTTTTATTTAATTGCTGTAGAATTCTGTAGGTGTTTCGAGATATAGCCATTACATGCTCTTTTCAAGACAGAGTACAGTTCAGCAAGTATCCTAAATTCTTGACCGATTCTTGAAAAACAATAGTGACATTACGAACCCTCAAAGGAGGGAGGTAGCGAGTGCATCCATAGAGGGAGAAGCCGAAGGCCCAATAATAATAGCGTTAGTTTTAGCTAGATTTAAAGCAAGGCCATTATTCTCAGCCCAAAGCACGAGCCGATCTATGTCCTCTTGGATCTGACTGAGAAGTCTTTTCAATTCTTCAGCAGCTCCGGAAAGGTAGAATTTGAAGTCATCAGCGTATTTAAGGTACTTACCAAATTTTAGATCACTTCCAAGATCAGAGGTATACAAGTTAAAAAGCGTAGGTACAAGTGTAGACCCCTGCGTAAACTGTGGTTAACTGTGTCAAAAGCCTTAGAAGAGTCAAATAGTACCACAACCGTAATCTACTTACAAGGAATCTGTACTATCATCGGAGATCGTAACGATAGATCATGTGTAGATATCTTTCACAACTGTGAAACTGGAAATTCACAATATCGACCTAAGGTAACTCCTCAAATAACAGAAATTCTTAACGTGTTTTCAGACTAGATGGAGTTTGAAATTTTAAATTAAACGTTTCTATTTTCTGAAAAAAGATCTGCCTTCGATCTCTCTAGTAGCTTAGTGGTTAAAGCAGTAGTGATTTTGAGGGACGTTGTGAGTGTACTGCGTTTGGCTCTGAAGACCGATTGCATAGGGTCTAATAATGTATTGGTATATAGAAAATTTGTTAGATGTCTGTGCAGAATTCTTTCAAGTGGCTTTGATGACGCATTAAGGATAGAAATTGGCCGGAAGTCTTTAGTGGAAGTAGGACTGGTGATTTTACGTATCGGTTGAAGTAGTCCCTTTTTCCATATATCTGGAAAAATACAACTTTGTAAAGATGCATTATAAATCTCCAATAACATTGGGAAGATAACTGGGAGAGCTAACAGGATCATTTTGATCGAGATTCCATCCATACCGATCGCATTAGAGTTAACTTCTGTTACTTCCTTAAGGAAAGTCTCAGGATTAATGTCAGAAAAAAATAAATCATATGCATCGAATGTTTGCGAAGGTGAATTGGATTAGGTAGTTGGAAGTTGTGTCACAATGGGTTTCAACATGGATGTAGTAAGAAAGTCACTAGCATAGAAATTTTAACCAGGAGATTCCTGTTTGGGTTGAATTAAACGCAAGCTCCTGACGAGATGAAAAATGTTTTCTTTTTTGTTTTCATTTCTGATTGCGTTAATTTTAATTTGATTGTGAGAGTATCTAATTTTCGTCTGAACAAGATTCACGTCACGAACTGAGGATAAATTCGCCTAATCATATGAGATTAAATGATCCTGAAACTCTTGTTCACTGATTAATGTAAGATTTCGAGTCTGTGTAGAAGTAGGTTTAGGTGGGAGATTACTGGACATTTGGTACTCAATGTTGATAATAACATGATTAAATAAGAACGCAATTGCATGCTGTGAATAGGATAGTACTTTGTCAAGGTCATCTACAATAATGAAGTCAATGTGTGTACTAGTAAAATTAGAGTGAAGAGTGGAATCATGTGGCACTATATAAAGTCCCGCGGAGTAAATGACATATTTCAAATTTTTAGTTAGGTTATATTCGAATTAAATTTGTGTTTAAATCTCTAGTAAGTATTATAGTATTATAATTTGGAGTAAGTGTAAATATTTCTCATTCAAGTTCTTTACTACAGTTATTGTTATGAGGTTCGTAGATAACTCCAATTGGCGACCCCCCCCCCCCACCCCAAATCCATCTCAACAAAGAGAAAGTCAGCGACAGGATAATTAGCCTGTGGAATCACTCCCACTACTGAATCCCTAAGACTTTGTTGTATATAAAGCATCTTGTCAAAAAAGTTTGAGTATTGTACATTTTTTAAAGTTTGTGTTCGTTATATTGAATTTAGACATTTTGACTTCAAATTCGGACTTAGCGAACCAATAAACCACCTTAGTCAGTATATTGTCCCAAAAGTTCACATAATGTATATTTTTTGAACTTTTGGTCCGCCAATTTCGGTCAGCTATTTTAAAATTGGAAATTTGGACTTCAAATTCGGATTCAGTGACCCAAAAAAACACTTAAGCAACAACTTCTCAAAAAAGTCCGAGTATTGTACATTTTTTAATTTTTTGTGCGCTATTTTGAATTTAGAAATTTCTACTTCAAATTTCGATTCAGCGACCCAAAAACGCTTTTGTCAGAATCTTGTCGAAAAAGTGCGAGAATTGTATATTTTTGCTTCCTCTTGGAGGAAGCTTTGTAATGGTAACCTTTTTCAACATTTTTAAATTTATTAATGGACACTTCCTCACTTTAAAATGGTCTAATACAATGTTTTCAGCAATTGTCCGGATGTGTGTGTGTTTGTGGATGTCTAAAAATATTACTTAAATTTTTTTTAAGCACTTAATAATATTTTAAAAATTGGTTTTTATAGCAAAACTTTTTCCATTCATATAATTCAAAGTTGATGCAAGAACATAAAAGATTCCTTGGTTCGAAACGAATCGTTTGACCTATAATGTTAATACATATTGTGTTGATACAGTCTTCGCAGTTTGCAGTTCAAAATTAAATGAAAATTTCAATAATTTAAAATTTTGAAACGTTTCGGCCAACAATTTGGGCCCTCTTCAGTCATAATTTTTTTGTCTAAAAAATTCAAAAAATACAGATAAATTTTACAAAAATTTAAACATAATCCAAAAGAAAAGAAAACAATTTAAAAATATAAGGGTACATACCAATTATTGAAGCAAATAAACTTAGTCAATTTGAAAAATCTGATTTTAAATAAAAAACAAAAATGCCGTACGGCATTTTTGGATAAAGGTTTAAGGCGAAGGACAGAAACCGACTGGCAAAATACAAATATTACGAAGCGATGAAAATTTTCATTGTATGTTAACAAAAGATAGAAGATAAGGCAGAGAACCACGTGAGTCCAGATTAATATTGAAGGATCTACTGAAAACTAACTGGAAAAATATCGATTTTAAGACAACTTTTGATAATTTAACATAATATGGTAACAAAAATTTGTAGATAACGAAACTTTTGAAATTTACATATATGGTAACATGATTATAGATAAGGATGAGAGCCAACGTAAGTTAATATTGGTAAGGAAGGATCTAATTAAAGAGTTTTAAACTCTTGTAACTAGATTATGTGGGAACGAAAATACATGTTTTTTAAAAATAAAGAAATCCTGAGAAATATCTACAAAGCTGATAAAAATTATAGAGAGGTTCAAGTTGGAAATAAAAAACTATCTATCATAGTCAACTGGAGAAAAAGAGGAGTAAATTAGTTTAATCTGGTTAATGGTTTATATGCATTTGGAATAATATTTTGTTCATATCTCGAATTTACTGAATTAAGTTCATTATTGATAAAGAAATTTTCTATAACTTTTCTACGAGCAGTGTTTTCTTTACAACAAAGAATATTAAAATGGTCAAAATCGAATGTGTGACCAGAATCCATGTAATGCTGTGTGAGCGCAATGTGATTAGCTGCATTTAAATTTCTGATATAATATGCATGTTCCCGATTACGTGTTTCTATTGTTCTACCTGTTTCACCTACATAAACAGAGTCACAATTCTTGCAGTTATATTTGTAAACAACTCCAGAATGTTTACCTTTTGGAAGAGAATTTTTAATGTATCAAAATATTTTGAAAACTTATTAACCGGTTTGTAAATAGTTTTTATATTAGCATTTCTTAAGATTTTTTCAATTTTTTCTGAGAGACCCTTTATATATGGACAAACTGTGAAATCGATGAATTTTTGGAAACATCTATATTAGATTTAGTTGAAAAATTTTCAGAATTGTAAAGACGGAAAATGTCTTTATTTAAACAATGTTTGATAATTGATATTGGATAACCATTATTTTTTAAGGTTTCTATAATTAGTTTAATATTTTTGGTTCTGAATTCAAGGTCACAGATTTTGAGCATTCTAAAAAATAAACCAGTTATTACTCCAAATTTTTGGCAATTTGGATGTGAAGAATTAAAATTTAAATAACTTCCAGACCAGGTAGGCTTTTGAAACCAATCTACCTTTAAAATGTTGTTTGCTTTGATAATAAGTGTGTCCAAAAAACTTATTTTTGAATCTGATTCTATTTCTGTAGTGAAATTAATTTTGGGATGGTATGAGTTGAATGTATCAAGTATTATTTGGATTTGTCTTTAGGAATAGCAGTTATGATATCGTCCTCATATCTGTAGAAAAACGGTAAATTAAAAGGTAAAGATTGTAAACAGGTGAGTTCCAGTTTTTCCATCACAATATTGGATGCAGCCGGTGAAAGGGGTGAACCCATAGCTAGGCCAGATTTTTGTTTATAGGTTAAATTGTTAAATTTGAAATAGGTAGAGTCTAGACATAGTTTTAACATTTCAATAAATTTATTAAGAGGTATATCTGTGAATTCAACAATTTCATTCCATCTGTCCTCAACGCAACTCAAAACTTCAGAGATTGGTATGCTGTTAAACATAGATTCTACATTCAAAGAAACTAAAATGTAGTCTGAGGGAATTTTTTGTTTTTTAATGTTTTGAGCAAAAGAAATGCTATTGGTAATATGAAATGCGTTTTTTCCAATAATATTATTTAAAATTTTAGAAATAAATTTTGAAAGATTATACGTAGGTCCATTTATAGTCAAAACAATCAATCTTAAAGGGTAAATATTTCGAATCTCAAGTTTAAAAATCGTCAAAAATTTGATAATGTTATCAATACTGAATGCATTAAGAGGTTCAAGTTGGACAATCCAGATGTTATTTTTTTAAACGCGGATAAGGGAAATGTGACTGTAGCTATGTCAAAAATGGATTATTTTCAAAAAATGCTTTCTATTCTTCGAAATGAAGATTTATATTCACTTTCTAAATTTAAATATACTGCCACACCCCAAGAAAAATGTAATAACCTAATCTCTTATCTACATCAAAATAATCACATATCTTATCTTGAAGCTAAGCAACTTAAAAATTATTCTTCAATTACTCCAAGAGCGTATGGTCTTCCTAAGATTCATAAATTGGACAACCCTTTAAGATTGATTGTTTTGACTATAAATGGACCTACGTATAATCTTTCAAAATTTATTTCTAAAATTTTAAACAATATTATTGGAAAAAACGCATTTCATATTACCAATAGCATTTCTTTTGCTCAAAACATTAAAAAACAAAAAATTCCCTCAAACTACATTTTAGTTTCTTTGGATGTAGAATCTATGTTTAACAGCATACCAATCTCTGAAGTTTTGAGTTGCGTTGAGGACAGATGGAGTGAAATTGTTGAATTCACAGATATACCTCTTAATAAATTTATTGAAATGTTAAAACTATGTCTAGACTCTACCTATTTTAAATTTAACAACTTAACCTATAAACAAAAATCTGGCCTAGCTATGGGTTCACCCCTTTCACCGGCTGCATCCAATATTGTGATGGAAAAACTGGAACTCACCTGTTTACAATCTTTACCTTTCAATGTACCGTTTTTCTACAGATATGAGGACGATATCATAACTGATTGAAATTTATGAATCTTAAATTAGATTAAAATCAAATTCAAAATCCCATTTAACGTCCAACATTCAAGTCAATGTATAAATTCCTGAAAATAAACCAAGAATCTTGCGATAAAATTTGGACAAACAGTACAAAATGCTCCTATTGCAATTCCTGAAAACAAAATAAAAATTTGTTTCTTTGGACAAAAATAAAAAAGAGGAAAGAAAAATGAGAAGGCAACCAACCAAATCCCCTTCCTTCTCTTTTTTATTTCTTTCGTCTTTTTTATTTTTATTACTTTGAAATCACAATAAAAAAGCATGGATAATAATTACCAACGTTTCGGTGCTCACACAGCACTTGGGTATCCAGGAGGTAGCATCGTGTTTTTCGTTGCTGTTTCCACCTGGTCTAAGTTTTCTTACCTTGATAAGGGTGCTGTGTGAGCATCGAAACGTTGGTAATTATTATCCATGCTTTTTT
>CAKNWU010198335.1:0-16950 GCA_932072015.1 Andricus quercustozae | reverse complement strand
GCTCTATTTAAGTTCTTTTTCAAAATAACATTCAAAAATTAACAAGAATCTCTGAAGAATAAGGCAGAATCCAAGTCCAATAAAAAGATAATAATAAAAGTGACATTTCTCCACTTTTTAATTTCTCCCAATACGCGTCCATTACATTTTTCTGAGTCGCTTAAAAGGTCTAGCTTTTGCTTCTTCAAAGTGACATTCTTTTTCTTTCTATTCTTTCTTTTGCGTTCCTCCACTTTTTAATTCCTCCCAATACACTTCCATTAAATTTTTCTAAGTCGATTAAAAGGAATAGGTTTTGCTTTTTTTGTTATATTCGTTGGTGGAACTTTCGATGGAGGAAAATTCACGTACTAATGGGAATTCAGATTCTGAATTTTTTTGAATTCTTCTCTTCTTACCGGGTGACGAGATAAAATCAAAGTAGTACGCGGATAGAAAAGAATACGGTGACTGATAGAAAATTATGGATTTGTGCAGATAGGCAATACATTTTATGGTGAAAGGATTGGAGATCATAAAAAATGATTGGCACGCATTAAGACTCTATCCATGTTATACAACGAGAAAAATCAAAGTAGCTAGCGGATAGACAAAGATAGGGTGACGGACCGAAAATTATGGATGAGAAAGGATAGCCAATTCTTTCTGTGGAGAAAATACTCATGAGGATGAATATAGACTGGCATGGATAAGTATTCTATCCGTGATAGTTAACAAGTATTGACAAAGTAGGTCGCGGATAGATAAGTTTAGTCTGACGGATAGCAAATTATGGATTAGAACGGATAGCCAATTCTTTCTATGGAGAAAATATTAAAGAGGATAAGTTTTTAATGGCATAGATAAGTATTCTCTCCGTGATAGTTAACAAGGAGGGTCAAAGTAGGTCGCGGATAGAAAAGGATAGAGTGACGGATAGGAAATTATGGATTAGAACGGATAAGCAATATATTTTTTGGTGAATGGAATAAACAGGATAGGGTTGCGGGTAGAGATTCTTGGATTAGAACGGCAAGAGAATACATTTTTTTAGAGAAAGGATTGAAGAGGATAAGAATGGATTAAAACGGATAAATTTTTAATCCATGATAGGTCACGAGATCAAATCTAAGTAGTTGGCGGATAGATGAGGATTGAGTCGCGGATAAAAAATGAAGGATTGAAACTTATATGTATAAAAATGGATAATAATGCACAAAAAAGGATACAGAAGGATTAAAATGGATAGTTACACTGGATACGATTTTTATTCAAGCGGGTAGATGGATATGCAGCGTATACAAACGGATTCAAGAGTATAAAAAAGTATTCAAACGGATACTTGTGAATAGATGACGGATTGCAACGGATAAGGTTTTAATCCGTTTACTTCCAGCAGGGTGGTATGTTCCACGGGATGAGCAAAGTCCAGAGGAATCGGGGTGGTTTCCAAGGGATAGATGGAGTCCCTATGGAATAAGGAGGGTCCCGAAGGATACGTAGCATAGGAGCGTTCTAAACGTTAAGAAGCCCCGCAGGATAGTCGAAAATTTCTTTGAATTTTCGGTTTTTACTATGTCTATGCACCAGAATTTTGTTGGTTTTTTTCTGGAACTTATGGAGGAAAATACTAAACCACTGAAATCACGTTTTTTTAAATGGTTGCTCGCAAAACAATAAGGATAGGGGGTTGAATTTTGAGTGACATGTTTTTTCGATGAGGGAAGAAGTGCCCCAAGTCTAGTATTATTTTGTTTAGAGCACTGGGAGAAATGAGTAGTTGGGGCTACTACCTTTTTATTAATAAATCATTCATTGGTTCCTACAATTATTCAGTTAGTAACACCGACTAAGCATGTAGACGGTTTAAAAAGCCGTTTGTAGTACTCGTGACTATTTTACGTTAGTAACGTTAAAGTAGTCAGAGTTACTAATAAAATAGTCAGCTGTACTACTAATTGATTTCTCTATAACAAATTAAAGTAGGTGGCGTAACTATTTTATTTGCTACCTTGGTTGGTACGATTGAGAATGCGACAAAGGTACCAACATATAGGGAGAACGTTTAGACATGGCCGTCATAACTCGTTGCTCACTTGATGTCTCGTTAGATTAAAGCTCATTATTTTTTTATATAAATGATGAAAGTATCAAAAGTGTTGCAAAGTTTAGGATTCGGAGATTATATCTAAGTATTCGAAGGTATGTATAAGAAATTGTAAAATCAAACGAGTTTTAAGTTTCACTGTAAATCGTAACCTACAAAGTGCGTCTTCAATTAGAAAGATCTCAGTGGGCATAGGGACATTTTTTTCAAAACGTCTTATCAGCTGAACTGACATTTGACTGACAAAAGCGTCCCTAAGATGTTAAAAAAAAAGATGCCCGCGTGCCCACTGGGATCTTTTAAATTCAGATTTCGATAGTATAGTGACAGATATTTTAATTAGTCCCTATGTAACAAAAAGAAAACAATTATACCTACAAATTTATTAGTAGACATGACTAACTATATTAGTAAGTTCAACTACCTACAGATAGTCGTTTTGACAAACTAAAATAGTAAGTCTACCTAATTAGATAGTAACGGCAGCTACTTTTGCCCCAACTAACAAAAATAATGCTCACAACTAACTAAATAGCAGTACCATTGTTTACTATCTTAAATAGTTGTCCCAAAATTTTTATTAGTTGTCCCAACCAATCTTTATTTTCAGTGAGGTAATTTTTTCATGGTTAGTATACACAATGTGTTTATATTTGAAAGTTTCAAAATAAAAATGATTCTATCTGGTGGAATCTATTTTGAGGGCGCAATCCCATGGAGGACATGGAGGTAGATTAGCAGAATAGTGGAATAGTTTTGACCAATGAGGTTATTGCCCAAACTCTAACAATCACATAATTGGTCAAAACTAATCCACTATTCTACTAATCTACCTCCATGTGACTGCGACCTGAAGTTCGAATTTGGATAACCTCTGCTTGAAATATTGTATAATTTGAAATGTTCATTTTCTAATTAGAAAAGATTTTAATTTAGAATTCTTGGAATTTGACGTTCAATTTTGTAGACTTTTTCAGATTACTATAGAGTTTGGAAAACCTGGACAATTGCAAAAGAAATGGAATAAAAAAAATTCTCTGCAGGATTTAAAAGGGCAAGACATTTTTCAAAAGGTCCTGGACAACCTGAAATTTTATGAACTTATCAAATTCTTTTTAAATTAAGTTTAATATTAGTTAGAAGTTAAAGAATACGAGCCTCATATAGCTTGATCCTGTCATCTTAAGCTTTTTTCACAATATTCCATATTTCTTAGCAAGTGCAAATGATTTTAATTTTTCTAATATCCAATTTAAGCTTTACAATAATGATAATTATTTATGCATAAGACAAGTGTTTGGTAGCTTTTATGCGGATACCATATGTTTCAACGATTCATGACTCTATTAATATAATTTTTTAAATTGTTCTAACTACAGTTTCGATAGGGTTCTTCATGCTTACGATAAAGAGAAAAGAGCATGAAATGCAATATCAAAACTGTACTGAAAAATTGAAAAAATGTATATTAAAACCCTCTTACCATGCACTTCATTCCAGCACCTATAAACCGTACACAGGTGCGAATTGGGCATATCTCGGGAAAGCGAATGCGTAAAATGCCAGAAACTTGAAAATTTTGCCGGTACGAATTCGCGCTAGTGTACGGTGAGAGGATAAAAAGTGTCATAAATAGTTGAAAAACATAATATCCGTACAAAACCTATTGAACACTTATTTTCACGTAAAATAATAATACGTCCCTTATTAAATATGTTTCACAACGATAAACATTGCTTTCCACAAACTTACATCCAGCAGGACTATACACTTTGCCCAAGTTTGAGCCCGATTGATTAAGTTGGGGCAAAGGCAGTCTATTTGTTTCGTACGAGTACCCAATTGGACTAAATTCCTTATTAAAAATGTACACACAACAAAACCATCTCACTTCAGTTTCGTACGAAAATTTAGTAAATGAATTGCGATTTTTGAATTAAAATAGACTTGAAATGATAATCAGCTGTCAGCATCTAAATGTGATAAAACAAATACTCAACTGTCAAAGAAATGTAGAATAATGGTTATATGCATAATGTATTGTTACCTCCTATGACGTAATGATAATTATAATTTCTGTACTTATGAATAATAATAGCAATATTCAATGTATTAAATATTAATACACTCAATACTGCTTAAATCAACATAGTTTTGATGCGTTAAGAAAATAGAAAGTTAGCACGGCGTCAGTTCTCTTTAGTACTTCCCTAAATTAAGACAGAAAGGTAAAACGTAAAAGCCAGACCCTAAAATAGTCAAGCATCAGCAACTTGAAAATGGTTTGAAACCATTCCTGCCCAGGGAAAAAGAATCGATTTAATAAAAATTTTACATTCTCACTAGAGAAGGTATTTTTTTTTTAATCGAAACATTTAAGAATACGCGCTCACGCGAATTGCGGTCTGTCAGTTTTTAATAATTGTAATCGGTCAACTGAGTAGGCAGAAATGAATCGATGACTTCGGATTTAATGTATTGTTCGTTCTATGGAGTGGAATCGGACCGATTAACCTCAAATGTTTCCAATAAACGTTTTCTAATTACACTGAAACCTGGATTCATGCACGATTTCGGTCATGGTTTGAAGTGGCCTTCATCATAAATCCAGGGAATCCAAACTTAAGAAGTCAGAAGTGTAGGAAACTTTTCTGTCGGATTTGGACGCATGCTAACAGCTGACGCAACTAACACGTTGAGGTAATGTCTGCTTCCTCGCTACGCTACTGTTGGTCACGCATGACTGAGCACCGCCTCTCTTTCGGTCCGGCGGTCCCCGCATCAATAAAATGCTGAGAACTAAAATTCTAGGAATATCGTAAACCCAGGTTACTTAAATACAGAGTTTAGTGTAATTGCTTGGGCATATGAATCGGTTGAAGTCTCTAAAACAGATTATAGTACGAAAGTCGTGTCCAATAGGAATCCTACGATTGACAATGAACGTCAATTAAGTGGAGAAGTCTAGTTTTATTCAGTGAATAGTAAAAGGTAGATTAGATTTATCATCATTCGAATTGAGAAAATGTTGTCAATTTAAATTATTAAGATAAGAAAATATAAGGAATTGTTATTGATATTAAGTGCATCTATTATAAATTAATTCACAATATCAATTTATAATAACGTCTGCAATATCAGCTGAGTTACTGAAAACAGTGCATAAAGGCAATGTCGTTGGGTCGTTCTTGTCAGTTGGTGTGGTGTCTCAAGAGTAAAGAGATCCTGACGACTGTCTTGTGCTGCTTTGTCGATATATCGAGCGTTCGTGTCATGTGTTTTGATTTTTAACATTATATTAAGTTAAAATTTCTGGTGGAGAATGAATTAAGTGCTATTTGACGTGAAATCTTGGGCTTTTATGAAAATAAGGACTCTGTGCTCGGCTCAGTATCACTTAGCGATCTCGAACGAAAATCCTATTTTTTCGTCTGATTCTCGCGGTCCTTTACCAATCATTCACATCCTAAACATCAGTTTTGTGTAACCAATCAATCGCAATCGGCAATTACCTTTTAAGAATGCCGATTCAAATAATTTTTTCTGCCAATTCAAACGCATCCGATCGATTTCTGTGGGAACGACAGAAAAAAATCTGCAAGAGGAGCAAGTATTGTAAAAAGCGCCGCAAAGTACAAGGGTAACAAAGATAGGTGGAAAAAGTATTTTGATTTTTGGCGAATAGAGAGAGGCAAGAGGAAGAACAAGTTTTGTAGAACAATATCGAGAAATGGCATTGACGCACCTCTAATATTCGATAATCCTCCTCATGTTTTGAATCTGGAGCAGAGCCACCGGTTGTGAGATCGTACACAAGGATTTTGGGTTTGGTCGACCCACCTGGCAAAAAGCTTTGCTCAAGGGGGTCGTCTGGTGTAGAGCGCTAAAATAAGTGTGATTTTGTCGGATGATTTTGAAGACGAGGCAACACTGGATCTTTTAGACACTTTCAGGATTTATTTGTTCACGCATATTGCTCACAAAATAATTTTGTTTAGATGGCCAGTGCATTGAGGAGCACTGGCCCACGAAAATGTGCGGCTGTTGTGTTGAGCAGTGCAGTTGTTTGCTCAAAATGCCGTACTAAGTGGAAGCGGGGCATCAACGCAGGCAGAAATATCCTCAAAATTGGACTCATCACCGGGGGAATACTGAAGAAGACCGAAACACCCAATCCCAACAATCTTCATGTACGGAAATTATTTTCCTAGATTCCTAGAGTCTAAGTTCCTGTTCATAATACTTATTTTGAACTGCGCTCAACACGCGGGCGGAAGAGCGCAAGCGAATTCTCCTCTGATATGCCAAAAGGCGCATACATCAAAAATCAGAAAATCCTTTTAGACGACATTCAGTATTGGAAAAATTCACACAAAACAATCACACTTGCTTTTATTTGTTTTTTTTTATACGAACAAAATTTGATTCTTTTTGAATTTTGGTTCGCTATCATGTTTCGAATTGTAGTTAATTAATTAAACAATAAACCATCCCGGATTAAAAGGAATATCCAGTTTTTACACAGCTATGTATGGATGTAAAATTTGAAGTATCCGTGGAACCGCCCCTCAAATTATATTCGGCATCACTTTTCAATTTGTTTCCATTAACCAAACTCGCAGCTGCGGGTCCCATCGGCGGCGGCGTCGCGTCGTGCACGGTAGATAAGCCGAGGCTTTGTACTTTTTAAACGGCGAGAAATTGCGGGAGGGTGAAATCACACCCCGCACTCTTTGCTCGACTGCCTTTAAAACTCTCACCCCGCACGAAAGTTCGCGCCACCAAATTCCAAATGAAGTTAAGGGGTGCGACAGACAATCCCCATATTATATACGATATCGATATTTTGTATAATGGCCCTCATAAAATATTTCTCGCCGTACTTTTGAGCTTGAAAATAAATCAAATTTCATCCACAAACTATGTGCCCTCGTTTTAAAGTGACGCAAAGTTAGATAGGTTCCCAAAAATGAGACGTGAATTGATAGATCAAAATGTTGGTACAAAAAGCTTGGGGTGTCTAGTCTTGTACATTTTACGCAAGTCTAAGTTAGTTGTTTGCATTTGGAAAATGTATTCCATATTGAAAAGGATTATATAAATTCATTGAAAGGATATTGCTTCTTACCAAATTAAAAAATTGCATATACAATTTTCTGGAATCACAGCTGACTTTTTGGTGGAAAGCTTGCTCACTTTCAGCAAAATTACTTTTTCTAGCTGTTGCGCTTACGCATTTCGAATCAAATATACTTTACAGGAATTTTGGAATTATAACCTTACTTCATTATGAGTTGACGCTTGACAGACTGATTGTGAATAGTGATTGGAAAACTCGATGATACCATAAATGATTGCCAAATTACCATAAGTTACCGATAAATTATCATATAGAAATAAAAACTGATAGCTCCGTCTTTTGAAAGATAGCATTCCTTGATTATATGTACATTTGACTACACTGTATACACATTAGGGTAATTTTAATTATGAAGTAGTCATCCCCGTCGAATATTCGCACGAGGTGCACGGGGTGAATTAATGGGAGTTGAAGCAATGAGGAAATGGGGATGGGTAGATGGGGTAACAATGTATTATGTGTTCCCCTGTTAACTCCATCCGCAAACCACAAACCCCTCCCATTCACCCCAACAATTTGTTAACTGCCGTCTGATTGACTCTCACTACTGGTTTCCTTTGAGAGTAAACGCTCGTTAGTTAAATCTGTCCCGTAACAGTAACTCGTCAATTCTAATTACCCATTGATTTCTCAATTAGCAAATTATTTTTTCGAATCGTCTATCCGAGCACGAAAATAAATTAAGACCAGTACTTAAATTACGTAAAGTATTTTCTGAGATTTTTAACCACGCACAGTCGTACGGGTTCATAAGTTTTGACCCTCCTTATAATACGTAATTTTTTGATACTAAATTTCTTTGGTGAATTTATTACGAGCCGAGAAGAAGCTTTGAATTAAACTAAATTGAAATGCATACCAATATCGTTAAATTTGAAACGTTTTGAATACCTAAACAATAGGGTGGGTAGACAAAAAAAGGTTTTACAAAACACAAACGCGATAAAACCTTATACTGCATATGTGGGCGACCACATGAAAAGGGCCAAAATAATTATTTTTGGGTTTGAGTGGGGGATGATACTGGGACCTGTAGTGAATTGATTGGAACTATGTTTATATCCAGAGAGTAACTGGAACTAGGTATATTTCATGTTCGCAGAAAAATATAACATGTGTGGTCATGGCACTCGCCAAGTTTAGGTGCGTTTTTCTCAAAAAAAAAAAAACGGTTTTTCGAAGTTCCAACTTCAAAAATGTCACGGTAATTCATTTTTCAACTTAAAGGGATCATTTTTGGCTTAAAATGCCACAGTGTAAAAGTGTCGTGAAATCCTCAAAAGTCTTAACACTATCGAATTTTAAAAGATTACAGGTATTACCTAGAGATGGTAGGAATTATACGGACAAGACCAGAGACTTTAGTGAATGATAGAAGCACTCGAATATGAATTTCACAATGAAAATGTAAAATTTTTGAAAATAATCAAATATGATTAAAGTATCTGTCCAGGTGAAAATAGTATAGGAGCAGTAGTAGCATCCTAGTGATTTGCAAACCAAAGAGGTTTTGTCGAGCGGGAGGTTTGACGGCGAAGAAGATGGTGTGCATTCGATGGGTAGGGTCGAATGTCTGCCTTCAAACTTGACTGTCGAAAAACCGGCAAATATGAGTACTTCTAATATAATCGGGTGCAACCGCGGGTTATCACTCATGCTAAAGGACTTGAATGATACTGTAGCAGCGAGGATGAGCCGTGTACAGAATTATGTTTCACCGAGGGTTTCAAATAAAAGGTAATACCACATCCTCCAGAGGCAGATGGTCTGATTCAACCAGACGCAAGGGCAGAGGATCAGCAACCAACACAATAAAAACAAAGACTTAAAGTTATATTCGACTTAATTTCACATTTTACTTGAATTAAGAAAGCAAGTAAATTTAAATATACAAACTTTTATGTAAAGCACTTACTTATCTTAAATAAGATTTAAGCATTTCTCGACTGAAATAAAGTAAAATATGCATCTATTTTTCAATATACAGTTCAGAAAGTAAGTTGAAGGCAACCTGAAAAAACATGTAAGGCTTTTGTCACCTAAAATTAAGAAGTACGCATTACGGAATTTCAGATCGACTCTGCCTTAATCGCGCTGGAACATGCGCGCGATGTGGTCTTGGTATTCTGCTCCATACTTAAATCTCTGAAATTAAAACTTCATTTTTGAGGATTTGTCCAGCTTTTTGAGATTTAGCTCCACTGTGCATTGTAAAAAATGTCCTAGACCATCAGGAATTAGGAGACTAAAAACCTGTGGAGTGACAGTTGGTAGCTCTAAGAAAGCATCCAGAGGCGACTAACGTCACTTTCAACGTTCGCTATTGCTTCTAATTTTGTACCTATTACAACATCGCCGCAAAAGATTTCAAACATCGTTTTAAATTAATTCATAACATCTTCATCTCATCAGACACTTGACTTAGTCCATGGCTGACGATGAAAAACCGGGTTCACCCGAGAATAAGTTTAAAAAAATAATACCAATAAGATTTTTGTAAATATTTTTTTGTAACTGATGCTTACATTTTTGTAGTCTTTAATGGATCAGAGGTGTGATAATAAACTTTAATGTATTTTATTTTAAATTCTAAATGAATTCGAGTTGAAGGGTTCTAAAGTCACATTGAACACTGCATGTAAACAATGTTTTGCCAATTCAAAATGAACCTCATATACGAAGACAAAAGGGACGGTCTTGCAGCAAAGTATACTTTCAAAAGAAGAACAGATTGTTGCTTATAAAATTAATTAAAAAGATTTTATGAAAAAGGTTTATTCGACAGATTTTATTTATTGTCTAAAGATTGCAAATCGCTTCTCAACGAATCTTTTAAATTATACTAGTTCAATGTATTTTAATTTTTAATTCTAAACTAATTATGAAACAAAATAAAGACTTCTTCTATGCTTAAATTTGCGATTTTTCTTAATACATAAAACGCTTTAGGAATTTGGAGAACTGGCCTGAAAGTTTTCTAAATTCCGGAAAAAACCAGAGATTTGAAGAAAAGGTTATACGCGAATCACCTACAATACCACCAAAGGGCTCCATTGGGAGTAACTGCCAACTATGAAAATGAAACTAGCTACCAGTAGAACCGCTGTAAATCACACCTATGGCCACATCTCACGTTCGTAAGATGGCACAGAGCACCAAGAAATCACAACGACAGGCCCGTGAAACCCTCGTGTGTCTGGAGGACACGAAGCGACTCAAGGATGACAGCTTTCTGCATTAATCTTGCAAGTGCCTTGGCATATTTTTAGCACGCAGTTATGGCTTTAAGGTTACGAACCAGTGATAGTTTTGCATCTCGGAGAGCACCAAGCACAAGGACGTTTACTTTAACCGAATATTTGGGATACAGTCATTGCAGCTCCCTTTAAGGTCTTGATACTTCTTCTCCTCTTCTTTCTCCTTTGCAGTGATGTTGTAGTCGGCCGGAGCTAAGAATTCGATTACGAATATAGTTCGTTTCTCGAAGTCTTAGAGAACGATGTCAGGTCTCGAGTGTGCAACGGAGATTGCTGTCCGAAAATCGTTGTCCGTATGCTAAACTTTTATATATAAGGGTTGCAGATTTTCAAAACTATAGCGTGTGCAGAAGGGTGGTCCAAAATAGCGACTTTTAAATAAATGCAAACGATCCCCCCAAAAAGTTTCGAAATCCAAAAAAATAAACGTCCTATTTTTTCTTTTTTTTAAATTTTGATTTTATATGGTGCCTGTTGGGACTTGAAGTTTGCATGGGAAAATGCATGGGAAAAAGTAACTTTTTGGTGTTTTTCGAATAATCGTTCAGGGTTAGAGAAAAGTTGACATTAAAGTTATAAGGCTTCTAGAGTACTTTCCAACGAAGAATTTGACCTATCATACATATTGATTTGACGCCCCTAACACACCCCCACGATGCCCTGAAAACTACCCTTAAATCGAAAAATGTACATTCTTCAGGAAATTGACTCTTTTAAGCAGTTTATTCTCCTTTTTTCCGGAAATCATTACTATAGGTCTATTGGAATGTTTAAAAATGTTTTTTAGTTAATTTCCATTTATTTAAATAAATTCTATTTGTTTAAATAATATTTTCTTCTATAAAATTCGTTTTAAATCTGTTCTCTGAGATCGGAATGGCAGTTTATTATCTGAAAGTAACTTTATTTATTTCTTTATTTATTTATTAATTTTTTATATTGTTTAAACAATTAATTATTATTAATTTTCTACTTTTTTGCAATTTATGGTAAAAGAGTCAGCTTTTCTTGTGATAAACCTATATATTTTAATTTCAAGGTATCCTCTATACGTTATCGAATAAATCCTAAATTGTTTAAACAATTTAGGATTGATTAAATAATGTAGAGAAGATACCTTGAAATTCAAATATATAGATTTATTACAAGAAACCAGAATTTTAGGCGAATTGATGAAAAAAAAATTGTTTAAACAATTTAGGATTTATTAGATAATGTAGAGAAGATACCTTGAAATTAAAATATATATGTTTATCACAAAAAAACAGCATTTTAGGCGAATTGAAGAAAAAAAATTCTTTAAACAAATTAAATTTGTTTAAACAATTTAGGATTTATTAGATAATGTATAGAGGATATCTTGAAATTGAAATATATAGGTTTATCACAAGAAAAGCTGACTTTTTTACCATAAATTGCAAAAAAGTAGAAAATTAATAATAATTAAGTGTTAAAACAATAGAAAGAAATTAATAAAGAAATAAATAAAGTTACTTTCAGATAATAAACTGCCATTCCGATCTCTGAGAACAGATTAAAAACGAATTTTATAGAAGAAAATATTACATAAACAAATAGAATTTATTTAAATAAATGGAAATTAACTAAAAAACATTTTTAAACATTCCAATAGACCTATAGTAATGATTTCCGGAAAAAAGGAGAATAAACTGCTTGAAAGAGTCAATTTCCTGAAGAATGTACATTTTTCGATTTAAGGGTAGTTTTCAGGGCATCGTGGGGGTGTGTTAGGGGCGTCAAATCCATATGCATGATAGGTCAAATTTTTCGTTAGAAAGTACTCTAGAAGCCTTATAACTTTAATGTCAACTTTTCCCCAACCCTGAACAATTATTCGAAAAATACCAAAAAGCGACTTTTTCCCATGCATTTTCCCATGCAAATTTCAAGTCCCAACAGGCACCATATAAAATCAAAATTTTGAAAAAAGAAAAAATAGGACCTTTATTTTTTTGGATTTCGAAACTTTTTGCGGGGATGGTTTGCATCTAGCATCAAAAGAATTTTTGCAATGCATTTTTGGACCACCCTAGTGTGCACGGGGCTCGAAATTCAAATGAAACTTGACTAATTAATTTTTAAAGAGCAAGCAAAAGACGTCCTTAATGTAAAAATGTAAAAAATTGAATCATTCTTCTCATTGATTATGTCTATTTATCGTAAATCTTTGGCAAATATAAAAACCTAAAATACTTTTCCTCCAAGGTCTGTTCAGTTAATTCAATATTTCCTATCGCAGAGCAATAAAGTGGATGAAATGCTTCATATCGTAACGCGATATCCCTCTGGATGATACGTTTCCACCCCTGGTTAGGGGTTGATCGACGAATTGTTTAAAAGTACCCTGTCATCTTGAGGATATAGGTTCCTGCAGTTGGAAAGAAGAGGTTACAGATATGAAGAGTTTCCTAGGGATTTGTATCCTTCTATTCATAGACACATAGACACACACTTGCATAGTTTTTGTATTACAGGGGGTAAATCTGAGGGAGAAAGAGAGATGCTTGGACGCGGGGGTTGCTGGCGCATTTCGCGGGACATTGAGTCCATGGACTTAAAAATACTCCCGAAACCGAATCTGACCCCATACTCCGACGGGAAGCGGCCTTTTGACGATATCCCCCGCCAGATATAATCGAGGGCTTCGTTCTCTAGATCCACCCCTTTCCGTATACATACACGTGGTGCAATAACCGGAAGCAGTCGTGCGTTAACACGAACTGGGATGATAACAAGGTGAATGGTCAACTATGATACTGTTGGATTTTTATGTAGGGTCCTGAAAAATTGTTGACCTTTGGCCTGCTAGTAACTGGCAGCCACATATATAGCATTTTATTAAAATAGAATTGTAAATTAATTTTTGCCTGCATTTCTGAAAACGCCACCCCAAAAGTTGGATCTGTCAGTTCAGATGGAGTTACTTTTTTAGATTAAAAAAAAACTGTAAAAATATTTCTTGCCCAAATCAATACAACATTTTTTATCACTATTTTAATCTTTCGAACAACTTTTTTGAAGAATATCTCGAAAAATAATGCTTTTAGGGGAAAATGTCTTATAGAAAAGTTGTTGGTCATTCAAAAAATACATCTTTCTTGTATGAAACTTTGTTCTAAACAGATTTCGAAAAAAATATTCAGGAACAGGATGTATACATATATTGCTATTATTTTTTCATAGCTAATCTGGAAGTTGAGCATAATTTGTTTATACTAGAGTTATGAATATTTATAGTATCAATCAAAAGATTTGTAAATCTTTATAATTATAAATTTATTTAATTTTGAGCGGTTCGTTCACTTGTACAGGCTTCACATGAAAAATATTGCAATATGAAGCGCTTCGAGACGAATATTCTTTGACTTTAAAAGTTTAAGTTTTGAACTTTGTACTACATTTATTGTTGGTTCAATATGAAATTTAACGTTCTAATTGGAATTTGTTTCAATTAAAACACTTCATTTTGAAATATTCCTTCATTTTAAAACATTTACGATTTTAGGAGAGGAATTATTCACGAGTTCACACACTATTTATATGAATATATGAATGAATAATTATAAAAAACTTTCATATAAGACTTCAGAATTTATAATAAGAGTCACCAATTTTTACATTCTTGTTCATGAGAGTGTAATGTAATCGTCCAAATTTTCGATCTCTGGTTTTTAACGGATCTTTACGTTTCGGCACTCACAGATTCCGAAAATCATAAAATTTTGTCGGTGTCTGTCTGTTTGTATGTCTGTATGTTTGTCTGTATGTATGGTTACCTGAATGTTGTAGCCACGCTAAATTTTGAAGGATTTGTCGAATCAAATCAGCCTTTGATGAACTTTTTAAGGGCCCCAAAATGAAGGTTAAGTTCGTTAACTAGGTATTTTGGATAAAAATTCAAAAAATGAGCACTTTTTGAAAATTTTTGAGACCATCTTTTTTCAAGATTGGAAAATTCTATGTACGGTTATTAGTATTACGCAAAAAAACAAACCATTTATCCTGATGACATTTTTCGATAAAATCAAAATTATCAGTTATAGCATTTTCAAAATCCAAAAAAACAAACGAAAATTAACATTTCAAGCCGAACAACGCACGATATGAAAAAAAGTCAAGAGGAGAAAACGCGTCTTTTTGAGAGCCGTACATGATTAACATAAGAACTTTTTGAATTTTTTCGAAAAATCAAAAATTCCAAATTTGATAGCACTAAAAATAATAAAAAATCAAAAACTCCATTTTTATGCCAAACTATGCAAGATACAAAAAAAGATGAAGTGATAAAAGTCGTGCACTTAAAAAAGATCTACAAATTTGTTATGAATTACTTTTTGATAGGATTCGTAGTTTTTGTTTTATTCATGAAAACAACATTAAAAATAAAAAAATTAAATTTTTGGACAAACGACACAAGCTATGAGAAAAAAATTAATCCAAAACAGCTCAACATTTTTTTGAACAATTTTTCCTTAGGACGCTTAGTTTTTGTTTTAATCGTAAAAAAAAAACACTAAAAATAAAAAAAACAGATATTTCCAACCAAAATAAAACATTTTAAAGCATTTTCAAAATTTGAAAAAATTTTTTTTTCAAGTTTTAGAAATTTTTGTCCAAGATTCTTTTAGATGGGAGAGAGTCTTAAAAATTATCCCAATTAAATTTTTTATTTCGATAAAAATTCAAAAAGTTATATGCTTTTCAAAATTTTGAAAATTTCCAAAAAATAGAAAATTTTTTTTTTTTTGTTAGATTGAAAAATTTCAATCAAAATTTTTACTAGATATGAAATATATTTCGTAACTATCCTCATAAAATTTGTTTATTCGATCAAAATTCAAAAAGTCAGAGCATTTTCAAATTTGGAAACAAAATGTTCCGTTTCATTTTGTTTACTTTGAGAACCCTCTTCAAAATCAAATTCAAAGAAACCTGTTTAATTTCACTTTATGATTATAGTTTATGAGGGATTTGAATCACAGTTTTTGATTTGCGCGCTCAAAATCGGCGCATTTTCAGGGCAGCTGAGAATAAAAATTAGTGCAAAGTAAGTTGAAAATATTAAAGTCATCATGGAAAATAAAAATTATACATTATTTTGCCATATCTGAATAAGCAGTACCAGATCGAGGTACAGAAATAAATATAATATACATTAGATATAATAGTGTTGAACATAATGTAGATAAGTTCACATTTTGGACAAAATCGAGTGCGAAGCACGAGATACGTGATATGAATGTATACGTTAAAGCCGAAGGAGCTTTAACAAAAGAGAATTCACAATCATCAAATTACAGCTGTTGACGCTTTGACCTTTCATTTTAAAAGGTCTGTGCATAAATGTATGGAAAATACGAAGATCGAGCGCGTAGCGCGCAAGGAGAATGTGCCCGCTCAGCGGGCATATTTTTTTAAACTGGTATCAAAATAATCACTGGAAGACACTTTAAATTCTATCAAAATGTACATTTCCCTGCAACCAAAATTAACCTTGGGGTACGAAACGTCACCTGCTGTCAATTGTTTTTAACAGTTTTGCGACAAAAACAATATACGGTAGTTTCGTACCCGAAGTCCGAGCGAGATGGCACCCCATCTTCAAATTAGGTGCAAAAAAATTTATCCTACACTGTTAGAAATGTTCGGAAAATTCCGAAACATTTAAGATACTAAAGTAACTGGAATTTACGAAATTTTGTTGCTGAAAACGAAATTCAGTAAATTTTATAGTAAATTTACTAAATTTTCATTAAACTTCAGAAGCGATGTCTGAAAATTATAAATAGTTTTTCAAAATTCCTAAACGGTAACAGAAATATAAGTTATCGTAACCGAAGGAAGTGCGCAGTTGCATGCGCACTCGTTGCTTCTCAATCGCGTTCTGAGGTGACAAAACATGGTGGTTCAGTGGTAATCGGCGGCAATAAAGTCCAAAATGAATTGGAATAATTGAATATTGAAAAGGATTTGATCCAGGTTTCAAATGGATGGTGAGTCTGCTATTCACGTCAAATGACATCTTTCTGGCTAGATAGGTTAAGTCTGTAATTTTTAACCATACTCTCTCTCTTTTTCTCTCTCTCTCTCTCATTGCTCTCATTTATTGCTGTACAACGTAGATCAAGGAACGGATGTTGTTTGGTTCATTAATTTTGATATAAATTTGCAGTGCCTATTTGTCTTAAAAATATAATTTATAGTAAGTCTGTGTACGAGCGAAGTTTGTATGTAAATAACTAATACGTACTATTATAACATAAATATACATGCGAAGTCGTTTGTATTAACTTCACTCATATTTTCTTACTATTCATATTCTCAGGACAAATATAGACTACATACTTTATATTAAAATTGTCGTCACATTAATCCATATTCCCACTTAGCAATAAAGGGGTTTTATAATAAATAACACTATTTTGGATGGCACATCTTATTCACAG
>CAKNWU010198294.1:0-18895 GCA_932072015.1 Andricus quercustozae | reverse complement strand
CAGTAATATAACATTAACTTAGAAACTCGTACTGATTTTTTTTTAACTTTAATAAATAGATATTATCATCGTCTACAAAATGTCATTGCTTTTTTTTATTTGTGTTCCTATTTACTTTAATTTAATAAAAGCACACTCCAAACGTCATTACCGCACAGCATCCCAACCTCACTTTGCACCAGGATAAACTGTTTTTCTCCTTTTTTTAGACAGTAACCTCAAAACCGCTTGATGTATCAAGTTTGTAAACTTTATATAAACATAAATTTAATTTATACACATTTTTCAAGTCAAATAAATAATATTGTAAGAACCTTAAAGTCTGTCTCTCGATTTTTGTCATTTCAGACGTCATTGCCGTAAGTCTTTTTTTCTAGTAAAATATTGTAGTTACAATTGAGTAATAGATACAGCAATTTTAAGCATGTCGTTTAATACAAGATTCTATAAAATTGAGCTTAAAATATTAACTCTTTTTTTGTAAATTCGATATTGAAACTGAAAAGTGCATTTTGACAACAAAAACATCATTACCGTACGTGAGTTAAAAACTAGTTTCGGAGTGAAAAAAATTAGAAAAACCATTCCGTTGCTTGCTCAGCGGTGTTTTCTTTCATAAGTAGGTGACTTTTTATTATTAAAATTTCTTATTTTTTTATAAATATTAAAAAAGGCTAAACTTCATCAATTTTCTCCCATCATTCCCGTACGGTACAATACAGGAGTGTACGACTGCTCACATGAGCGGGCGCGTAAATCAGGTGGGCCGCTTTGTTTTCTGTTTCCTAACCTCTATTTATAAGTAAACAGATCTAAAGAATTGAGCTAAATAAGTTAATTAGAAAGGAAGGGATGACAAATTATATTACAGCACTGGTAGGTAAATTTGTTATTAATAATTTGTGCCAAATTAATGAATTTTGTATGTTTTAAATTTTATATGCAGCCACTCTCAATCGTCTCAATAAAAAGTAGAACTTCTCTCGAAATTAAAAAAAAAAAATAATTTAGATATTGCTCAAATTTGAAGAAATCTCGTGTAAGTTACAGACTGTATAATAAAAAAATATATAATTTTTCCTGAATGGCATACGTTACAGAATTCGCTTTTGAACTTTTTAAAAGCTCGCGCTCTCTTTCATCAAACGCCCAACCTCAAATCCACTTTCCGTAATTCATGTAAGAATTTCATTATTATTTCTTATTTTCAAAACTGCCCCTTTTGGATTTAAAATTTTTAGATGTGATAAGATCAATTTCCGTTATGAAATATTTAATTCCTAATAATAATGTGATTGCCAATGTAGGTGCTAAAATTTGCCTACAATTTGACAATTACCCATAAATAAAAAAAAGGTATATTCATCCGAGATCCTTTGCTTCTTTTACATTCATAATCGAATAGTACATGCCTATTAATTTTCACCCATATAATTAATATTTAAACAAAATTTAACCAGAATATGAATTAATTTTATGATAGATATTGGTTCTGATACTTCGCTTTTTAACTGGTAATTTTATAGAAAAAAATGTTAAATTTATTTCGGAAAAATGACACGTGAACTCACTCGAACTAAAATTTGGCAACACTTCACCCGGCAAATGATGTTTTAAACCCGGGCTATTGACTGGAACATATTCCTCAGGATTTATTGTTTTCCTCTTAGCTGCAATATCAAACTTTGTTTTCTTCAGCAGCTGTTCTTTGGTCACGAATCGTCCTCTGTATCTAAATATTTGTTTGTGTCCTTCCATATTTAACGCGAATTTGTACAAGCAAATGTTCTGAAAATTGTGATATTGTCTTCTATAAAATATTAGAATAAGTTAAACTTTAAATATCCTGTATTTATGCTGAGGATACTATAGCTTTCAACATGTTTGATTTCAAAAATATCACTTACTTTATACGGATGGTTCAAAAAAAGATGAAGTTTGTTTGTTAGAAAAGCCATCGTCAAATCTTGACATTAATTTTCTAAAATTATTTCCGTAGCGATTTCTATATATTATTTTCGAATTATAAATTGGCTATTTTAAAGTTCCTTATTTATTTACAATAGAGCCTGTCTAAACTTTATTTTTAAAAAAGGAACAAATTACACTACCAATACCAGGGTATGTTCTAAAACTTGCACATACATATGATCGGAAGAATATGGACACTGCAAAAAATAATTTTTGGAACCAAGTAAATGCATTTACTAGAATCCTAATTCTTAGCATCAAGAAAATGTTCTTTCACAGTAGTACTTTTTATTCGAACCAGACATATATCTTTTGTTGATCTAAAGAAATTAGTTCATGGGCCATAGGTTCTTCATTAAAATAAATATTTTGTACATTCAAGAAAATCATTTCATTGACTCAAAAAGTCTAAATTCGTTGAAATCCGATTAGTACTTCAAAGAAATATTAATTTGATTCAATGAATTAAATTCTTTTTATTGGTCATGAAGCACTTGAAACCAAAGAAATAATTGTTTAGTTCAAAATAATAATAATTAAGTTAAAAATATATTTATTTGATACAAAGAGTTCATGCGTTTATGAAAATGACACTTTTCTTCCGATTAGTAGAACTTAATTATTCATAATAAATAAACATTTATTTCAACGAAATAATTTTTTGTTAAATTAAACATTTATTAATTTGGTGGAAGAAATTTGCCTTTCAATGTAGAATACAAAGAAAACTACTCCAAATAAATATATCTTCCAATCAAATAAATATTTCATTAAGATAAATACATATTCATTCAACTGAAATAAATACATATTTTATTAATGAATGTTGGCGTAATTTGCTTTAATTGAATACTTCTTTAGATTAAACAAATATGTCGTTGAATTCAATATCCATGTTTTTGATTTGAAGAAATATTTCTTTGGTATTTATGGCAGCGTCGTGGTCAAATGTACAATAATAACGATGTTAATTATAATTAAGCTGAAAGAATCCAGTTGTTCATTTAGCAAAATATCTACTACAATTGAAGTACGAACTACTTTATAGCACTCGCGCATTTTTAAGACCAAAGAAATATTTATTTGAATCAGTGGGATATCTTTTTGCTTCAAATATTCAACAATTTGATGGGGTGAAATAGTTTTTTGAGCCTACAAAACATTTTCTGGACTTTAAAATACATTTCTTTCCATCAATTCGCATTCCCATAGTTTAACCCTTTAACGACCACTGTTGCAGCTGAGCAACGTTCACTATTTTCGATTTTCCTAATTTGCAGGCAACAAGCTTAGAATTCTGCAAAATAGATACGCGCATCAGGTCAAAGTGGACTATTCCGCATCTCGTGAGGTGGCTATGAGTTACCGTACACTCAATACAAATCGAGAAAATTAAAAAAACTAAAAAAAATTTTTTTTGCAAAAATCGATCAAAAAATGACCATACATTATTCCTGAATTTTTTCAGAATTTTTATTTAACGGGATCAAGGCTTGGTCCTTAAAGGGTTAAGCTTATTGACATTTCTTTGGCTGAAAAAATTATTTTTTAATTCAAATTGCGTATATTTACTTGCCTAAAATAAATATTTCTTTGAAAATAATCAGGACTTTCACTTACTTCAGCCAAGGAAAATTCACTTAGTACAAGTAACCTCTTTTTCAGTGGAAAGTAATATGCGCATATACGTTAACTAAAGATGTAAGAGATATAAAAAATTCTAATTTTTTGTTGAAAGATTCTTATACTTTTTATATCCTTTCATTTAGATGAGTAATTTATCATTTCACTGCATTTTTATTGGAAAACTCTTAATAATACCAAAATATAATTTCACTCATGAAACCAATGAAGAGTTATAAATTCGCCATGTAGGTATTTTCTTAGAGCTAATAATTTAATTTTTTAAGAAGTAAAAACTTTAACTTAAAGTACAATTAACTCAATAGTCAATAATGCTTGAAATTGAATAATTACGAGTTATGCGTATGCACACTAGGCCAGGAAACCCGGTTCTGTGGCAAAAAGTAGGAAAACACATAAAGAGGTACAATGAATTCCAAGAACATTTATATATGGATTTCGAGGGCGCTGATTCCGAATCTGATGTTATAATTTCATACACAAAATTGCGGATTTAATATGGAGGATGAGTGTTAAAAAATATTTTTAAACAAAATTCCAAACTTAACACGAAATACTTCTGTCCGCACTTAGCCTATAATAATACTAGTTACCATGAACTGTCACGAGAAGCTTGCATACGAATTATAAACAATGTATTTAAGTTTTGGTTCTTTAAAAAAAATTTATATTTTAATTTGTTTTGAGTGTATTTGTTCATGAAACATATTTATCCAACATTGAAGACTTTAGGCAATACATAATTATCAGATGATGATGAAGAATGAGTTTAACGTGAGAGGCTAGGGGAATTCACACAGAAAGCACCACGAACACCGCAGTGTTTATAATTAAAAATTAAAACGAACAAATGCAATAAACAAAAATTAAAACTTAAACACAAAATTAAATTTGGTAAATAAACAAAAATTAAATACATTGTGTAGAATGTCACTGCAATTTTCTCGTGTTAGGCCCTGGTAACTAATATTATTATAGGCTAACTGTGGACAGAAGTGTTTCTTTTTATATACGATTTTTTTTCAACACTTTCATCCTTCATATTGGATCCGCCAAATAATTTTTTGAAGTTTCGACTTCAGATTTGGAATCAGCACTCTCGAAAACCACATATACAGGGTGTCCCAGTACTCAAGGTACATTCTTATATTTTTGAATTCGTCATAAAAAATGGAGTTGAAAATACTAATAAAAATTGCTTGTAAAGTTAATATTTAATGAGTAATTAACAATTAAAGATTTACCAATGGGAAGCATGAGTTAGATGGACGACAATCCTTGTGTCACCGATGAAGGTGTGTGCGTAAAAGAGGAATTTTAAATTTGCAGGAGGTTGTGAAAATGTGAATAGCAATGGTGCAACTTCACACGGCAACTGAGACACGAGATTCTTAGGAAATATATTTTCCTTTAGAATACACGTTGAATTATTTTAACTGCTGTTTTTTGCAATTCTCTTGAACACTTTACAATAAACTTTAAATTACAGTCCAAGCTCCTATCATGGCCGCCCCGAGCGTGGCCGCTTCTCCGACTTCTCGCTCCAGCGCTACCCCCACCACTTTAGCGTCGGTCGCGATCGATGCATTTCATAGCTGACGCTCCAAGGATGGCAGCGAACGAAACGGCCGAATCTGAAGGTTTTTCTCGGGCCAAACCTTGAAGTTGTTCAATGAGAAAACTGCTCGCAGTATTATTGCGCAGTACAAAACCTGGGAAAGAGTGAATTTCCATATTTCAAATGAACGAACATCTATTTTTACTACTGTAAAAAAAGCTCTTCATTGTTTTTCTTTCTTTAAGTTTTACATGTATTGTTATAATTAATAAGATTACACGAGTGACATCAAATTGAGGTTATAATTGACAATTCAATATTTGAGTTTCTCTTCGTTAAAAAAGAAACAAGCAATACGACACAGTAATTAATTATTAATGTACTGCACGAGATTTCACAGGTTACGTTAAAAGTGAGGTGAAATATTTGTCATTTTGACGCTTTGTTTACATTTATTCTAAAAATCGTACATACCATAGCTAATGACCGATTTTTATATTTTACATAACTTTAAGCTCGGGTTTATAACGAAATAATCCAATATGAATCACTTTTGTACACATGTAATGTACACTAGGCACATAAAACGATGTTCGAGATAGATTTTTAACCTACCCGACGCGCTGCATTGCTCGGAGTTAGTCAGCTGAATTTTTCTCCACGCAGTCGAGCGGGACCGCGCTTAAAGTGGGGGTTTATGGCTTCTTGGAATTATACTCCCCTACAGCCCCGAAAACGGCCACGCTCGGAGCTTGGACTGTATTTTGAATTTCTCCAAGTCTTTTGTATTCTCTGAATTTCAAATTCTCTGAAATCTTTTGAATTATATGAATTCTTTTGTATTCTCTAAATTCTATTGAAATTCTATACTTTTTTTTATTTCTGTGAATGCTTTTGAAGTGTGTGTATTCTTTTGTATTCTGTGAATTCTTATGAATTTTCTACATTCTTCCTAATGCTTTGAATTCTTATTAATTCTATGAAATCTTACACTATTATTTGATTTCTTCCGAATTCTCTGAATTCTTCCAAATTCTTTGAAGACCGTGATTTATTCTGAAATATTTTAATTGTTTTAAAATTTTCTGAACTCTCTAAACTGTTTTGAATTTGTTGAATTCACGGTATCACTGAATTAAAATTTTTTTTTAATTACCTTGAAATCATTAGTAAACACATTGAATTATTTTAACTTTCTTTGAATATTTTTGATTCTGTGGAATTCACACGAATTCTACAGAAATTTTACAGTTTTTTTTTAATTCTCTTGAAATCTTTATAAAAAACCATGAATTGATCTGAATTTCTGCAAGTCTTTTGTATTCTGTGAACTCTCCTGAATTATTCTACATTTTCTTTATAAGTTTTGAAATGTCTGAATTCTTTCCAATTCTTTGAAATATTTTGAATTCTATGAATTCTTTTGTACTGTCTTTTTTTTAAATTATGTGAATTCTTTTGAAATTTTCTGAATTATTTGAACTGTTCTGAATTTTTTAATAGGGTTGTTTCACAATTTTAGATAAAATCATTTTTTAATACATAATTTTAATCTAAACTCAATGTGCGTTCTAAATTTTTTGTCTGTTGAGGTGTTCAACAGAAAAAAATTATTAAAAATTGAAGGCGGGAAAACACTTATTCAAGTTGGTGTCACGTGGGTGTCACGTGACTCAGAGGTCCTCATAATTATCAATGTGACGATGTGGTTTTGATGGAAACCATGGAAACTAATGAAACTTATGATAAAGAGGTTATGTTTCATTTTCAATCCTCGTATTTCTGCACGTTCTGCACTTACGAAATCAAAATCACCATAAACATCTCTATTTTCGGTAAATTTCTGCTATTGGCTTTTACGAAACCCTCCTTTGATATTTTTTAAACAATATTTTGAGACTTCTATTTTCGATGTGCAGATAACCAAAACAAAACATCGGCACAGAAAAAGATATTTGAGAATCACTGACACATAAGCTGTGATTGATGGAAAATCCGACCCCTTTGACGTCAGAGGGGCCCTCCAATCGAAATCGTGATAGAAAATTCATATTTCAACATTAAATAAAAAATAGTAAACAATACGTAACAAATATGTTATGGGCGTTTTTAAAATCAGAATTTTATAAACTATAAGATCCATTCATTGGAAAGTGATATCTGACTTTGGAAACAACCCTATTCTTACGAGACCACTGAATTCTTTTGATGATTTTTAATTATCTTTAAATTATTACAATACATTTAAAGTTACTTTGAACTCCTTCAGATCTTTAGAATTTTCTGCAGTCTCTTAAAATATTTAGAATACACGTAGAATTATTTTAACTTCCATAGAGCATGTTGCATTCTGTAGATTTCAAACGAATTCCTAGAATCCACATGTACTCCTTTGACTCCTTTTGAAGTTTTTTTGAACTTTTTTAAAACCTTCACAATACACCATTAATTATTTTGAATTTCTACAATTCTTTCGTATTGTCTCAATTCTCTGAAATATTTTGGATTTAAATAGTCTTCTGAATTCTTTTTCAGTTTTCTGAATCCTTTCGATATCTTTAGAATACGCGTTCAATTATTTTGAATTCCTTCAAGTGTTTTAAATTCTGTAGAATTATGTAGAATTCTACAGAATTCAAAATGTTCGAAGAAAGTTAAAGTAATTCAAAGTGTATTCTAAAGATTTCAAGTGAATCAAAAATATTCAAAAGAAGGACTTCAAACTAGCTCAAGGTATATTCTAATTATTTCAAGATAATTAAAAAGCATTTTTAAAACATTCAGTGATATTGTGAGAATTCGACGAATTCAGAGTAGTTTAAAGAGTTCATAAAATTTCGAATTCAAAATAAATGTAGATAATTTCAAAAAATTAAGATAATATGAATGAATTCATAGAATTTACAATATGTCACAGAATTCAAAAGAATTCAGACCATTCAAAAATTATCAGAGAATTCAGAATAATTCAGGAGAGTTCATAGAATACAAAAGACTTGCAGAAATTCAGATCGATTCATGGTGTTTTATACAGATTTCAAGAGAATTAGGAAAAAAACTTTTAAATTTCTGTAGAATTCGTGTGATTTCTACAGAATCAAAAATATTCAAAGAAATTTAAAATAATTCAACGTGTGTTCTAATAATTTCAAGATCATTAAAAAACATTTTAAAAACTCAGTGATACCGTATATTCAACAAATTCAAAACAGTTTAGAGAGTTCAGAAAATTTTTAAACAATTCAGAGAATTTAAAGAATTTGGAAGAATTCAGAGAATTCGGAAGAATTCAAAGAATTAAGAAGAATTTAGAACATTTGGAAGAATACACAGCGTGCAAAAGAATTCACAAACTTCAAAAGCAATCACAGAATTCATCAAAATTGATAGAATTTCAAAAAAATTGAGAAATTACAACATAATTCATAGAATTCAAAAGATTTCCGAGAATTTGAAAGAGTTCAGAGAATTCAATGAATTCAGACAATTGATAAGAATGCAGAAGAATTCAGAGAATTGAGTAGATTCCAGAGAATGCAAAACACTTGAAGAAATTCATAATAATAATTTATGGTGTACCTTAAAGGTTTCAAGATAATTACAAAAAACTTCAAAAGAATTCAAAGGACCACAAGTGAATTCTAAGAATTCGTTTGAATTCTACAGAATTATAAATACTCGAAGAAAGCTAAAATAATTCAACTTTTATTCTAAAGGAAAAGATATTTTCTAAGAATCTCGTCTCTCAGCTGCCGTGTGAAGTTCCATCATTGATATTCATAACCTCCTGCAAATTTAAAATTCCTCTTTTACGCACACACCTTCATCAGTGACACAAGGATTGTCGTCCATCTAACGCATGCTTCCCATTGGTTAATCTTAAATTGTTATTTACTCATTAATTATTAACTTTACAACAAATTTTTATTATTATTTTCAACTCCATTTTTTATGAGAAATTCAAAAATATAAAAATGTACCTTGAGCACTGGGACACCCTGTGCATGTCCTTGAAGTTCATTGCTGTACATTTTGATGTGCTTTCCGACTTTTTTCCACGGAACTGTGTCTCCTGGACCACTGTGAGCTCGGACGCTGACTCCATCACTTGCGATTTTTTTGTTATTTATGAAAACCGTCAAAAGTGGGTACCCCTACCATAAAGTATAAATAATAATAAACACACTGATATTTTGAAATTGTCCATAAGAAGCGGAACTTCGGGGTACTCTCGGAGCAAGCAAGTATCTCACAGAACACTATCATGAAAACGGCGTGTTTTAGGCTTATGGAATGAATGTAAAATGGAGTGCCGTAAAGAGCACTTTTCATAAGCATTCTTACATTTTACAACAGTTGAAATGGAGATAGATTTTAGTTAGATTAAGATGGAGATCGGTTGATGTTTTCAGCGATAACTTTAGCGTGCTCGTCTCACCATCTCTAGTGATAGGGGAGCTTACAGCCGCTAGGTAGCACCAGCTGCTGCTTTAGTCAAAGTTCCTCAAAAATTGAAATTGGATAAATGAACAAATGCTTTTATTATACAAACATGTTAATTTTCTTATTTTCAAACTGAATAACTAAAACTTTTAACTTGTTTTGTGAATAACCTAGAAACTTTTATCATTAATTTGTATTAAAAACAGCAATTTTAGGCTTGCAACCTCTCCATTGCGCTAGCGTTAGAGCAGAAATAGCAGATAAATCAATAACTGCTTATAACCTGATCGACATCATGTCTTAATTGCAAAACAGTGGCAAATTAATAAAAATGTCGGATGTGGAAGAAAGTGAAGAGGTTCAGTACACACCTACTGAAATGCGCGAAGCGGCACACCTCGCTACTCTGGATTCGCTGCCAGAAAAGTCGAACAAATTACACGATCAGAATTGATGTTCTTTTAGCGGGGGGCTTCATCCCTCGAACCCCCAACACGATCCTTCTCACGCTACCTTCGATGGAACTTACTGCCTTTTCATGATCTTGTTGTAAAAAGAATCGTGCGTGTCTCGTAGGAGGCCCGTTTCGTGACTTGTGCACTCGTCATGAAAAGACCGTCGCCTCCCATTTGATTCGAAATATACTATTACCAATGTACTAATTACTTGCTAACATCAATATTGCAGAACTTTAATTAAATACATTTTTTTATTCAGTTAACATTTTTTAATTAAATATTTGAACGAAATACACATGAAGAATTAAAAAAAAAGTTTTTATTTTACGTGTTTGTCAACTGAACAGCATGAAATAGCCAAATTTACGATGCAGATTTTTTTGTTCTCGAATAATCAAACAATTAGTAACTGGATGCTTCGCCGAAGATGAGACAGCGCAACCTTTCGCTACTATCTTCACGCCGCTCAGTGGACCTTATATGAAATTCTGTCTCAAATTCATAGAACTTTAGATCAGAATGAACCAGAGGGATGCATTTTTTTAATTAATGACGAATCTTTTAGAAATATAGAAAAATTGTAGAGATAGTGTAAAAAATTATATACACTTTATATGTTTATCGGGAGTTTTTCAGGTCCCTGATTTCAAATCCAAAGTAAAAATTCATGAATTGAAAATGCCTGATCCAATATGGCGGAACAAAATTGTAAAACAAATTCGATTTAACTAAATATTGCCACGTAGGGGTTTTGCGGGTCGCTGATTTTAAATCCAGTTAAAATTCCAAAATTCAAAATGGCGGATCGAAATTGTAAAGAACAATTTTACAGTATTTTGTCTGAAAATCGTGCGCCATTTTGAATTTTGAAACTCTGACTCTAAATTTGATAGCAGCTACCAAAGAAAGCCCCTGACTGGCAGTTTTTAGTCAAATATGTTTTGTTTTACAATTTCTATCCGCTTTATTAGATCCGCCATTATGAATTCAGAAACTTTGATTTTGGATTTGAAATCAACAACCCGAAATAACCCCGAGTAGCAGTTTTTAGTTAAATGGGTTTTGTTTTAAGATTTTTTTTCGCCATACTGGATCCGTCATTTTGAGTTTTGAAATGTTGACTTTGGATTTGAAATGAGCGACCCCATAAATACCCACGCAGCAATTTTTAGTCAAATCGGTTTCGTTTTATAATTGTGTTTCATCATTTTTGATTTTAACCTACACTGGAACTTCTAATAAAGAATGGTTTCGGGCATTGTTTGGCTTGTCCTTGACACTCAATCCAGACCGTCCGAACGTAAACAGTCATTGGCGTGTAAACTATTTCCTAATATTACGCAATATACGCGCGTGAGTACGCGCGTATTGTTCGTTTGTCCATACGCTGGTGGTGGTTAGGCATGGTTGAGCAACCCCCTCTCGACCCCGAAGGGCTCCACTCTCAACCCAAAACCGCCGCGGCAGCAATTCTTGGAACGGCGTAAATCCGGCCTGTTTCAATTCAAGTTCCAGTGTATATTTATTTACATGTCAGATTAGGATTAGGCATGCAAAAATGTATATAAAAACATGTGTAACACATAAAATGTAAAATCTAGGTCATTCCCACTAAAAGTTCTACGATTTTGAGACAGAATTTCAAAAAAGGTTCATTATACGCCGAGAAACCTCGTGAAACACCCTCATGCTATTTTTTAGCGTTAGATAATATCATACGCTGTTTAATGTAACTGCTCTCTGCATTTACAGGGTTGAGACTGTCATTGTTAAGTTACAAGTTACAATGCCTGCATTACAGTTAGTGTAAATGTGAGATTGATGTATTATATATGTTACGCCTTTCTGTCTTCTTATATACAGTTCACTTCTTAGAATTGCGGCGGCTTTTGCTACCGTTTTTCTCGGGTCTCTTCCGGGGTTATTTTTTTCGCTTTTCGTACTTTTCAGAGAATGAAAACATTTTTATTTGAGATTTTTAATCCTGAGTAGAAATGAAATCATGGTATTATAGTGTACCTGGAATCGTTACTGCTTGGTCAAATCTTCCTTTCAGAATCTCGGTAGCAGAGGTGTGATTTTCTTTGCTGTTGAAAATTTCGGTTTCTTTGCTGTTACTCTTTGCCCACTGGAATAAAGCTTCAGGAGTGACTCTGTGATGTTTTGGAGAACATTGCAAGCTAGAACGAGCTGCAAGTCGCTTTATGTTCGCCCATATGCCATCACAAGCACCTTTGTCATGAGATGTACCATAAAAGTGCCACTCTGTTGGGATACCTAAATCTTCATGGACTTGGAGATTAGGAAAGCTACTTTTATTCTTAACATATTTTCCTGCATCATCCGTGGAATAGTAGGTTTTCTTCGGCTCGAGATGATTTTTCATATAATCTACTATTGACTTCTGATATTCAATAACAGCCACCGTGTCATGAGCTAAGGTATCGGATATTATCACGATACTTCTGTGTTTCAGCTCTCCACCATCTTTATAATAAATCACAACAATGAAGATTTTAGCTTGCTCGTTATTCCAATAGAATGATTACGCTGAATTCTGAATTACGAAGGCATCATTCTCTGAAAAATCGAAGTAAATCAAAAACACACCTGGAAATAATTTTTCCTTTACGTTTTTAAAAACGATGATTTCTCCTTTGAAACAAAGTGATGAGTTTTCAATTTTAACAAACTTTCATATAAATCATCTAGGAATGCATCGGTATCCAATACCAAAGTCTTCAGAGTACACCCGTCGGTTGGTAGCCAAATTTCAAATCTTACTTCATCAATTCCATTTTCATCGTAAGCATTTTTTTCAAATTTTCTTTTATCTTCGCAGTACCAGGGTAGTTTTCATACTCTCCTAGATGTAAGGAACTTGAAGATTCCGAGCATACAATAGCATCCAGACAATCGTGATAATTCTTTAAAATCATGTCAGTATCATCTGTCAAATGCTGAATATTGATCTCATTTAGCATCAACTTGTCATTCTAATGATGCACACAAATGCACACATTATGAGTACCAATGCTTCCTGCCAAAACACAATGACGAGGTCTGGGTTTAATATCTAACGCAAGAAATTAGCATGAGGGCGTTCCACGAGGTTCCATGGCGTGAAGACAATAGCGAACGGTCGCGCGTCCTCAGCTCCAGTGGAGCATCCGGCAAACGGCTATAACCAGTTGAAAGATCGTGAAAAAGTCTGTCGAAAATATATGAAGTAAAATTTGGTTTTATGCAAAAGGAAACAAACTATATACGTTTGAAGAAGAGGTTACCCATCAAAAGTAAAAAATTGTACCCCCTCCCCCGCCCTACTTCAGCAAATATTTGTCAAAACGAAAAAAAAATTCTACATGCATTTTGTAGCAAGTCGACCCTATAGGTAAACGGCGCCGCGCGCACCCATATTAAGTACTAATTTTCTCCAGTCATGGCAAGACCCAGCCCACTTTTAGCTTCAAGTTCCACGGGGCTGAATAATAATAATGACCATTCTAACCTCCATACCTGACAACTCGCATTATTCCCAATTATACATTATGATTAATTGAACGTAATATTACTTACCAAAATTCTTTATTTAAACAACATATAGTTAGCCATCAACATAATATAGATTCTAGCTTGAAAATAATTTTTTGTTCAACTTTTTTTCGGCAAAAATATAATTTCGTTCAATTAAACTAGAATAAAACTAGAATTTAGAATAAAAGTAGAATATGCTTAAATTTAATTGACACTTCAAAAAAGGCTACTTGAAAAAAGTACATAACTTGACCCTTGTAACTTGAAACTACAATATAATCAAATTACAAGTAGGTGGCACAAAAAAAAAGGAACTTTTGGCCGGGAATAGCGGAAATTGCCGTAAATAGAGGTCGTAAGTGTAACTAAAGAATACATACCCCTCCCATGTCACCCAAAGCTCATTGGTGAGCACGACATTCGAAATTCCAAAAAGGCGGTCACTTGACCGCCCACGCGAACAGATTCGGGTTAAGAAGGTGAGTAGTATTACGTTCGGTCATTTATAATGTATAATTAAGAATAATGCGAGTGTAACATTTTGAGGTTAGAATGCTCATTATTCTTATTATTATATTCGGAAATTTTTTCCAAGTATATTTTGTTTAAATTTAAATTATATTGATCTTTTTTTAGTTATCTTTGACACTTAGTTAGAGAAGTTTTCAAAAAATACCAGTTGTTTGATTGTATGAGTTTAAAAACTAATTGATTAGATACCAACGTGTAATGCAATCATACGTGCTCAATATTCCTCATATTTACGTAAAATAGTTGCTGTATATCCCCTTTAAATGTATGTGAAATAATTGCTCAAATTGATGCATACCAAGTATTAAAACAAAGTATAGATTGCAGCAATTTTCAAGTTTTTCAACATTCAAGATTCAATAATCCTCCATCATAGTGACGATCTTGACAACTGCAAATGATCGCTAAACATTAATTTTAGGCCTAGGTCTTTTAACGGTTTACTTAGGGTCTTAGGCTTATAAGGTTACGACGTACTATGCAGTAGGCCAGGAAAGCCTGTTCCGTGGCCAAATGTCTGATTTTCAAACTTTCGAATTTGTACAAAAGAGTCCGGCAATTGTATTTAGTGATAACTGGGGTATCTTTTCCGTAAATAATTGGTTAATTAATGAAATCCTGCTCCGTTGACAAACATGCAAAAATAATTTTTTTTTTAATTCTTCATGTGTTTTTCGTTTAAATATTTAACACAGTTATGGATTCGTTATTTGTTTTTTAATCGCTAATTTTTTCTTTTCACCCTTCGACATACATAGACTCACAGGAGTTAAAAAAAGTTTTAAATGAATAAAGAAAATTTTTAATAATGTTCTAAAACGTTGATATTAGCAAATAATTAGTACATTGGTAAAATACTTTCTTTCGTTCGAGAGCACCGCCAATTTCGCTACTTATCGACAATTTTTAAATATCAGTGTGTTTATTATTGTGTATACTTCACGGTAGGGGTGCCCAATTTTGCCAGTTTTCATAAATAACATAAAAATTGCAAGTGACGGAGTCAACGTCCGAGCGCACAGTGGGCCAGGAGACTTATATATGGTTTTCGAGTCCGCGGAATCCAAACCTGAAGTCATAATTTCAAGAACAACAAAATGGCGGATCCAATATGGCGGATGAGTATTTCAGAGAATTATTGGATCTAATTGAAACGTGGTATCTAGGAATTTTTGAGGGCGCTATTTCCAAGTCTGGAGTCAAAATTTAAAAAATATATATATTTTGCAGATCCAATATGGAGGACGAAAGTGTTAAAAAATACGAAAAGCTTCTATCTGAAGTTAGCCTATAACAATACCAATTACCAGAGCCTACCACGAGAAGATTGCAGTAAGATTCTACACAATGTATTTAATTTTTGTTTAATAACAAAATTGAATTTTTATTTGCTTTTAGTGTATTTGTTCATCTTAATTTTTAATTATAAACACTGCGGCGTTCGGGGTGTTTTCTATATGAGTTGCCCTAGCCTCTCCCTTTAAACTCTTTTATCATTATCAGGTAATTCTAGATTGAATGAAGTATCAACTGTTTGATGGATACGTTTGATGAACAAATACACTAATAACAAATTTAAAACAAAAATTTTGATGAACAAAAATTAAATACATTGTTTATAATTGCACTGCAAGTTTCTCATCCAAACTTTGCGCACAGGGAGTGGTAGTTTCTTGGAAGAGGAGTGTCCTTTCCCTTTTTTTTAAACACAGTTTCTTCATTTCTCTTCTCATTGTCTCGGTTTTATATTCATTACTTTCCTTGGCGTTCTTCCTCAAAATTGTTCAAAGAATTGTTGTCAGATTTTAGGCATAAAAAAAGGACCTCACTACCTTCCTGAAAAAATTTTACATCAGGATTCGTAAAGGGAACCAAAATTGGTCGGTTGCCTGAGCCTTCTCCCGCGGAACAAAGTATAGCATTATTATAGGCTAACTGCGGACAGAAGTATTTCGTTTTATGTACGATTCAGAATCAGTGCCCTCGAAAACCACTAGATATGACGCACAGTGGACTTTTTTTGAAATTCTGGCTTAAAATCGTAGAACTTTGGATCGGAATGACCTAGAGGGATATATATTTTTTTAATTAAAGGAAAAAACTTTCTGAATATAGAAAAATTATAGAGAAAGTAAAAAAAAAATTGTGAGCTTGAAAATCTGTGTTGATGGAATTGTTGGCAAAAAAATCGTTTATTGAATACCAAAAACGCTTAGATTTTGCATTTTATGTGCTATACATGTTTTTATATAGATTTTTGCATGCCCAATCCGAATCTGACACGTAAATCGTTGTAAGACAAAATCAAAATAAAAAAATTAAAAATGGCGGACCAAAAATGTAAAAGAAAACCGATTTGACTAAAATTTGCTACAAGGGGGTTTTTCGGGTCGCTGATTTCAAATCCAGGGTCAAAATTAAAAATGGCGGATCCAATATGGCGGACCAACAATGTAAAAGGAAACCGTTTTGACTAAAATTTGCTACAAGCGGGTTTTTCGGGTCGCTGATTTCAAATCCAGGGTCAAAATTAACAAATTAAAACTGGCGGATCCAATATGGCAAACACTCCGATAGGCTATTTCAAGTCAAATAAATTTTGTTCTATAATTTGGTCGGCCATATTGGATCCGCCATTTAAATTTTTAAAAATTTGACCCTGAATTTGAAATCAGCGACCCGTAAAAAACCCTTGTAGCAAATTTAGTCAAATCGGTATACTTTTACAATTTTTCCGCCATATTGGATCAGCCATTTTTAATTTTTTAATTTTTACCCTGGATTTGTAATCAGCGACCTGAAAAACCACCTTGTAGCACATTTTAGTCAAATCGGTTTCGTTTTACAATTTTGGTCCGCCATATTGGATCCACCGTTCTGAATTTTTAAATTTTGACCTTGGATTTGTAATCAGCGACCTGAAACCCCACCTTGTAGCAAATTTTAGTCAAATCGGTTTCGTTTTACAATTTTATTCTGCCATATTGGCTCCGCCACTTTGTATTTTGTCTTACAACGATTTACATGTCAGATTCGGATTGGGCATGCAACAATCTATATAAAAACATGCATAGCACATAAAATGTAAAATCTAAGCGTTTTTGGTATTCAATAAGCGATTTTTTTCCCCAAAAATTCCATCTTCAACACACAGAAGTTATACGATTTTGAGACAGAATTTCAAAAAAGGTCCACTGTGCGACGTTTCAAGTAAATCCAATAATTTTTTGAAATATTCGTACGCCATTTTTTCTATATTATGACTTCGGATTCGCAATCAGCCCCCTCGAAAACTCCTAGATACCACGTTTCAAGTAGATCCAATCATTTTATGAAATACTCGTCCGCCATATTGGATCCGCCATTTTTTTTTAAATTATAACTTTAGATTTGGAATCAGCGTCCTCGAAAACCATATATAGGTGTCCTTAGAATCCATTGTTGCTTATTTTTATGTGTTTTTCGACTGTTGGCCACGGACTCGTCCCTCCTGGCCCACTGTGCTATGGTCTGATTGGCTAATGAAAAGCTGTAGCATACTTTATCGGACTCAGCGTTTCACAATATCGCCACACTATGGCGCTGTCTACACACCACATGACAGTTGAGTAGTTGACGAGTCGGTCGGAGAAGGTTATTAGACCTTAAAATCACACTTATGATTTCGTTGTGATAAAATAGTATATTGTGATACAAGTGAGGGAACAGGGACTTTGCAAGAATGAAAAATATTCGACAAATGCAAAGTCCCTGTCCCCACGCGTTCTAATTTTCCTATATATTTTTATTGAATATTTTCGGACCAGAATTCATTTCATCCAGATATTTTCTCATTTTTATAAAAATTATCGGCTTAAACGCACGTCAGGGTACCATCGGATACCTGACGGCCTGGCGAACCTTTTCTATTGTTTTGCGCTCTGCCTCGAACCAAGTCTAGTTCGAAGCTCGACGAGGCGTTGTGGTGCTCAACCGGAGGGTATTGCGTACGTTGCGATGGTACCTTTAAAACTAAATTCCCATTTAATTTAGCCGCCGCTAACACGGTAACGTTAACGCGTTACAATTTTTGTCTAACTGTAATGCAAAGTAACGTACGTTACTGCACTTTACTTTAATAAATTTGTTTATCGGATTTATACTACATTATTTGCCATGATAACTAATCAGGAGACAATTGTTAACCAAATAGTTCAATTTCTTACCTACAAAGATGCATTTTCAACAGAGAAAGATTTCAACCAAAACAGTTGAATTTTAGACCAAAAAAGATGACGGTAACAAAATTGTTGAATTTTCAAACAATTATTGAAATTTTAACAAAATAGTTGAATTTCTAACCAAATAGTTGAATTTTCCACCTACAAAGATGCATTTTCAACAAAGAAAGATTTCAAAAAAACAGTTGAACTTTAGTCCAAACAAAATGACAATAACAAATCAGGTAAATTTTCAAAAAATTATTGAAATTTTAAACAAAATAGTTGAAATTTTAACCTGCAAAGATGCATTTTTAACCAAGAAAGATTTCAACCAAAACAACTTAATTTTATACAAAAAATATGACTTTTACAAAATAGTTAAATTTTTAATGCAATACCTGAAGTTTTAACATATAAATATGGCTTTTTATCCAAAAATATTAGTTTTCTACCAAAATACGAATTTTAAACAAAATACATGAATTTTCCACCAGATAGATGAAGTTTCAACTTAAAAAAAAGTTTTGAATTAAAAATGGAATCTTTAAATT
>CAKNWU010198277.1:0-10694 GCA_932072015.1 Andricus quercustozae | reverse complement strand
CTCGCAATCTAATTGGATAACCAGCAGGAAAAACGTATCTTCGAAATTCGAATCGTAGATTCTGATTGGTGCGGGGAATAAGCCGAATATATCCAAGTTGACCAAGTTCGTATCCAAGTACTTTAGGAGAAGGAGACCTACCAGGCGGAGACCTGTCCCTGTTATGTACTGGATGCTCCTCAGGAGCCTGAAGTATACGACTAGAACGAGAAGAACGACGGTGAACCGGGCGTGGCGTATCAAGACAATCTCTGCTTGACTGCGAACTTAACTCTGTGAAAAGAAATAGAGGATTTATGTTTCTTGTTAAACAAACTTTAAAAAGAGCTTGATAGCTTATTCTTGTTTTTGGTATAATATACTTTAAAATCATAAGTAAAGGATTCTGTTCATTTTGGGAATTTTTTTTGTATCGTTAAAGATCAATTGGTGTTAGTCACTTCTAGATAATATCAGGGCCATTTTGGTTCAGAATTTATTATGAAGTCAAAGATCTGTATTTAAAGACAAATCCTCATTTGAAAATAACTTCTTTTTTTCTTAAAAGTTCGACCATTTTGTGGACAAAATGAATTGCTTTATTCAACATTTTTCTCCCTTGACTGTAAATTTAACTCTTCGTTCGCAAGACCAACTATTGGGTGAAAAATCAAAAAATTAATTTCTTTATGTTCTACTATCTGGCCCAAACTGCATCATCATTGGTTGAAAATGATCTTGTTGTTCTAAATTGCGCTTTTCAGTTTAATAATTCAACTATCCTTAAATAAATTCGTCTTTGAAGATTGAACATTCAACTATTCGGTTACAAATTCTATTGTATTGCTAAAAAGTAATTACTTTGTTGTAAGCTTAGTAGCAAACTATTTGCAAAGGGAAAGAAGAGGGACATTATTGATACATATATGTTTTCAGAGAGAGCCCTAGGAGTCGACCTTAATAGGCGCTTTTTAAGTTCGCTCGGGCATATTCCTCGGCTTATCGCGTCACATTCTTCCGCACTAATGCTAATTAGCGTTCTTTAATGAATAGTTGAAGTCGAAATATGATTGCATATTATATTTTTTTGTCCATTACTAATTAATTTGATATCAAGCATGACTATGTTACGAGTTTTTCAAACATTTATTTTGCCAATTATAACAATAGAATGTATGAAACAGAGAGGTAAAAAGACTGGTATATTTTTAAGACATTCGGAGTTTAAAGAATTCAGCGCTAGTTTAATTTTTTATATTTTAAAGCAGAATTTAAAAAAATATTTTGGCGTCTAATGTCTACGTTTCGTAAATAGAATATATTTATCTGGACATTTAAAAATAGAACAAGCGTAACGAATTGAATAACTTTAACTACTACATGTTTTTTAAATTTTATGAAATTTGAATGTATTATAAATAATAAATAAATCAGTAATTAAACTCATATTTTGCAAATTTCTTAGCACTGAAAAGTTTCCCTTCGGGTCACTCTTGACGGGTAGTTATTAGGGTTTGGCTGAGTCGAAATGAAATTAGAAAGTCATGGACACATTCCTCGGAAAAATCGAGGCAAAGAACGAGAAACGATGCCACGAGACGAAGCAAAACAAGAGGAGTAATACACCAGGTATGTCGTCAAAAAAGTAATTTTTGACGACATCAATATACAAATGGCCATTGTATGAATATAAGCTCGAAAGAGGGACTTTATGTTTGCTCCACAGGCCTGAGAAATGGCAGTATTCATACATGCATTATGTAAAATATAATAAAAATGATAAGTATATTATATTCTTATATTCACCAATAGAATTCAAGATGACCGCCAGAGTGAAAACGAAAGTATAGACCGTCCTCATTTTCGCAATGTAGAGAAAAAATTGATAATGGCTTCAGTGAATAAGTGGATCAACAAACGTAACTAAAGAACAGTCTATTGCATCATCAGCGTACAAATATATACGTAAGTAGTAGTTATCTAACATATATGTGAGATTACGACGACAGTAGTTTCAAGATTGTCCTTTGGAGATATAATTATTAGATTTTCATCTCAAATGGAATGCTTTAGTTTTAAGTGGTTGTACACTATGTATGTAACGGAAAAAAGATTTAAAATGGAAAGGTCTTTGAATAATTCGCAGCCACAGAGAAAAGTCAATGTGAAATAATTAAGAATAGACAATAACATTATAAAATACGTGTGTTTAATTTTTTACTCTTCAAATAAAATCAAATATTCTGAACAAAAAATAATTAAATCTTACAGTTTTCAAGGTTTTCACGCTGGATTATAAAAAAAGTATTACACTTTATTTTAGTGAAAATCCAGTTCAAACATAAAAAATTAATTTTTTTCAAAGAAAAATGCGCGCTGTATGTACAAATATTGAAAAGGAAAATCTTGCTTTGTCAAAAATGAATTTCATTAATTGAAGAACCACGTGCTTGGTTAAATATCAATAATTTCTAGTTAACATTTTAACAATTTTGTTCTAAATTTACATAGCTCGGTTAATATTATCTTTTTTTGGTATATATGATTTTTCTAGTTTCTTCGAATCTCTAACACTACGTATGCCCATAACTATTCCGTATTATTTTGTCTCAGAACTGATACCCTAATATTCGTTATGCATAGTTGTCTTTCAGACAGATTTCGTTAAGACAAGAAAGTACTGATTAATGAGCGACATAGTGCAAGAGATTTGAAAAAACTGGAATCTTCTACATCATCGCTAAAACAAGAAGCAAGTTATAATAATTTTCTGAATAACGACATTCGTAAGCTGTGCAATTAATTCCAAAAAATTATATCTTTTAATGATTTAGGGCACAAAAAATATTTTGTTTAAACAAGACTAATTGTTTCAACAATTTTAAATCCAATTATTATTTGGAAGATGTTATAACCATTAATAGATGATATAGTCCGATTTTTCAAATTCTTAATTAATATAAATTTTGATATTGAAACGATTACTTCGGACAAATAAATATTGAAGAACAAGAAGAAAATCTGCCTCATCCCGGATTTGAACCGAAGTAATCTTTTTAATATCGGAATTTATATTAATTAAAAATTTAAAAACTCGGACGTTAACATCTGTAAATGGCAATAACATCTTCAAAATATTAATTAGAATAAACCTACGTGATTAATTAACGATCCACTTATGGATAGTGGCATGCCATGTTCAAATCCGGGCTCAGACAGATTTTTTTCTTGTTTTTCAAAATTTATTAGATTGAAGTAATCGATTTAATATCGAAATTTATATTAATTAAAAGATTTTAATGTGGTAAAAAATACTTAAAAATTGTAACCATACACAGGTCATTTTTAAGTTAATTTGAGTTCAATTTTGAGTTAGAATGTATTGCAATGTCAAGGAACTGCGTATTTAAAAACGATACCGCATTTCAGAATCTATTTTACAAGGCGACAAATGAAAAGGTGTGAAAACTAATTGAATACTTTTTTTTAACGGGTACACAATTAAAAAAACGAAATGATGAATAAATAGTGGAAACTTTACAGTTTCATTGAGCAGCACAATTGCATGATTTGAAAAGTTTTATATATTTAGAAACGAAGATCTTAAAAATATCGAAAATTCATCTGGGGCAATGCACTTAATGGTATAGGTTTTCAAAATGTGCACCATTTGAATTGGCACAATAAACAAATCTTTTTTCGAACAATAAATGACACGCTCTCTTAAAGTATCAAAATTATCGTGAACCGCTATCTGAATCGCCGCTTTAAGTTGCTCTACGTTTTGTGTTGATGGGCGTAACAAATGTCTCTAATGAAATTTCACAGACAAAGGTCGCCATTCTATACCACCATCTGCAAATTTGGGATAACTCAGTCCAATAATATGATGTCCGTATCGTTTGAAAATGTATTTAAAAAGTTTGTGGGTGTGATGCGAGAATGCTTCACTATGCATAAAATAGTGATTCTTTACTAAACTCTTTTCCTTCCCACCATGCGGAAGGACTCACAAACCCTTGCGGTAGCTCGGAAAAATCCGACCATCGTGAGGTCTGGCTAGGTCTACCCTAGTAAAACGAAACCAACTACACTGCTCAAGCCACCTACGAACTCAACTACTAAGAAAAAAGACAAAAGTACCAAACCCGAAGCAGGACATCAGCTGAATTCGAGAAAGAAGGAAAGGCGGCTTCTAAACCTAGACGGCAGTTTCCGACCTCCGAACGGTTTGAAGGCGTGTGGTGTACTGCTCAAATATTTCTTTTTCTCTTTACAGTTCTTCCTACTTTATTGAGGAGGTAATCAAATTCACTACAACATAACTTCGATAGTTATTTTGGAGAATTCTCTATTAATGAAATAAAGCATCACTCATTCCGAAATGATTGTATGGTGGGGATTAAAATCTTGGCTATCGTAACCCAAAAATAAGGGCGGTGAAAATACAGAAAAACATGCCGATGCTTTCTTTTATGTCTATTTATATCTTCTACCCTTGAATAAATCATATACTGTAATCAAATGTAATTTAATTGAAGGTATAAATAAATTGTAATTGATAGATTGTAAATTGAGTAAATTAAAGAGTATCCAAACGCAAGCTTTGTCCTTAGGGAAGAAAATAAAAGCCGAATTGTTCAATTGACCTAAAATGTATGGTCCGTTTCTTTGGATCCTTCTATTAAGTGTATATGAGGCGACGTCAATTTGCAGAGCGAGCATCTGTACAGGATCAATTCCATCAGCAGCCGTCCCGGAATCTATTAAGAGAGGAAGGGGCTCATGCAAAGGAGTGTTAGTGTCCCGAGACTCACTATTTTCATGAACGTTTAAAAATAACAGAATTAACTTGAGACATATGGACACAGAAACAATGAAACATGCTGTTGCTGAAAATCGTTTGAAGGAAGTTCGACTCGAAATGGAAAAACTGGAAAGTAGGACCAAAAACCTTCATCAACAAAACCTACCGACGAACATTTGAGAGCTGATCTCGAGCAAATACTTCCATGAGAAGAAAATCAAGAAAGACTGCTTACTCAGTTTAAACTTGATTTAAACATTACGCCAATGACGTTCAATCAAATTAGTGAACATATGTTATAAATAAACTGCACAAACATTTTAAACCAAATACTGAGAATGATGGCAGCCGGATTGGATAGCTACACAACATCAGCCGATCAACTCCTAGATGCAATATGCGATGCTAGAAGACGATATCTACAGCCCTCTCTGTTAACCACCAACCAAATAGAGGTTGTATATCGACTTGCTTCATTTGTAAATGTCGCCTGACAATAAGCATTCAATCAAAATGATCAAAATGCTTCAAAAAATGCCCTACCTCACCTACGCATTCGTAACTTCGAGTCTGTCACACTCAAAATGCTCATCACAGTTCTTTACTACTTCTTTCACCGACAAGAAGTACTACGGAATCCGAGAAAAACATTGTTCTCATGCCCGTCTGCACTTGACCCGGAACTGAGCTAGACCGCGACTTCATTAATAATTAAAGTTAGACATTGAACAGGAACGAGCTTTTAAAATGGTAGACCGACCATTTAAATTCGAAATCAGCAGATATATTTTTCCACCGTCAAGGATGTTTAAATTCTGCGAATCAGCTTACTGCCCCAGAATCGAAACGGCGAATCGATCCCAGTGCAGTTGTCAACAAAGTGCAACGTTCCAGGGAAAGGTGTGAATCTGACAAGTTACATCATTTCCCAAAAACGAGAAATCTCATTCTTGCCCACTCCTTTCTTCCCTCTGGCGAATGAAGTGTGGCAGCAGCTATAAGTTAGGGTAATTCGAATATGAAGTCTTCAATTTTAATATATTAGAATCAAAACCAGAGTCATTTCCTCAGTTATTAAAAAAAATCACTTTTTATTATTGAGATTGAACGATAACAGGGCAGCCAAAAAACGAAATACTTTGAATTATTAAGGTCGTAATAACGATCCCACCAAATTACACAAATCAATAACATTAATTTGAAACATTGAACCGCTGGTGCATTATGGTAATTAAAGTTCTTTCATAGGGTTTTAATATCAAAAATCACAATCTCTTACGTAAAAGTTCGTTATTTGCATTGACATAAAATTTGCAAAAAAAGCAATTCGAAGAAAAAACTACAATGGTGTTTTAATGTTTGAATTTAATTTTGATTCAAATTCAGGCTACAAGAATTGTTATGTTATATTTTACAATTTTCTCGTTCAATTAATTATACAGTCTTCAGTGAATCGCAATTTGCAACAACTTTCATAAAAAGGTGTGGAAAGATGGGTAATATCTGCCTTACATGACATTCCTTCATTTCATCTGATGTGATATTCTCAACATCACCGCTTATCATATTTATTTTCATCCTAAAATGATTTTTATCTTTCTTACATATTTCACGAAGAATTCCATTATAACCCAGTATTAGAAACACGTCACCATTGGATGTTGATGACACAATATATTCTTGGTTTGGCGTGATACAAATTTAGCATTTCCCATAAGCAATAGGATTCCTTTATTGACGGGAAAATAGGATTTTCGAAACTCGAATTGCTGGTTCCGATTTGGCTAGGAATAAGCCGAATATATCCAAGTTGTCCCAGTGCGTATCCTAGTACTTCATGGAAAGAAGTTTCGACCTGATATGAACAGGTGACTACTGAGGAGAAATCCGGGCAGGTGCATTTTGTCTGGCAGAAGAAGAAGATCCAGAATAGCGTTTATCATTGGGATTCCACTGGGCCTCTAGTGAATCGTAATTTGCAAAAGCTTTAATAAAACTGTTTGGGAAGATTGGGTGACTTTTGCCTACTGGACAACACCTTATTTCATCTGGAGTCAAATTATCAACTGCGCCGCTTATTATATTTATTTTTATTCGCGAATCATTTTCATCTGTCCTATATATTCCATGAAGAGTCCCATTATAATCCAATATTGCAAAAACGTCACTACTGGGTGTTGATAATACAACATATTCTTGGTTTTGTCTAACCACATAGTTTTTATTATCTATTCGCATTCCAATTGGTTTACAGGCATGAAAAACATATCTTCTAAATTCAAATAGCTGGTTCTGGTTTGTGCAAGGAATAAGCTGAATATAGCCAAGCTGTTCTATTGCAAATCCAAGTACTTGAACAGAAAGAGGCGTTCCCGGAAAGGACCTGAACTTGGGACGAAGAGAAGGCTCCTGAGGTGAAGTTCGTTCAGGCGAATGTTGTCTGTTTGAAGAAGAAGAGCAAGGGTTACGTTGACTATTAGTATTCAATTCATACTGCAATGAATTGTCAGTTGCTAAAGCTTTAATAAAATTTTTGGGGAAGATTGGGTAACTTTCGCCTACTGGACAATATCGCATTTCATCTGCGGTCAACTTATGAACTTTGCCGCTTTGCATGTTTATTATTAATCTAGGATGAGTTTTGTGTGTCGAATATATTCCACGAAGAACCCCATTATGCTCTAATATTGCAAAAATATCACCATTGGGTACTGATAAAACAATATGTTCTTGGGCTGGCAAGTGAATATAGTTGTTTTTTTCTATTCTTAATCTAATTGGATAATCAGCAGGAAAAACGTATTTTCGAAATTCGAACCGTAGATTGTGATTTGTGCGAGGAATAAGCCGAATGTATCCAAGTTGTTTAAGTGCATATCCAAGTACTATAGCTGAACGCGGCCACCCAGGAGGCAACCTGGCTTCGGCATGAAGCGGATGCTCCTGAGAAGAAGTCCGGTCAGGCGATGGTTGTCTACCCGAAGAAGAACAGATAGGATTACGTTCATTTTTAGTATTCCATTCAGGCAGTAGTGAATCTTCATTTGCTAAAGCTTTAATAAAATTTTTAGTGGAGATTGGGCGACGTTCGCCTAATGGACAATATCGCATTTCATCTGGGGTCAACTTATCAACTTCGCCGCTTTTCATGTTTATTTTCAATCTAGGATGAGTTTTGTGTGTCGAATATATTCCACGAAGAACCCCGCTATGCTCTAATATTGAACAAATTTCACCATTGGATAGAGATAAAACAATATGTTCTTGGGCTGGCACGGGAATATAGTTGTTTGTTTTTGTTCGCAATCTAATTGGATAACAAGAAGGAAAAACGTATCTTCGAAATTCGAATCGTAGATTCTGATTTGCGCGGGGAATAAGCCGAATATATCCAAGTTGACCAAGTGCGTATCCAAATACCTTAGGAGTAGGAGGCCTACCAGAAGGCGAGCTCTCCCTGGCACGAACTGGATGCTCCTCTGGAGCCTGAAGTATACGACGAGAAGGAGAAGAGCGACAGTGAACCGGGCTGGGAGTGTCAAGGCAATCTCTGCTTGACTGTGAACTTAAATCTGCGAAAAGAAATAGAGGATTTATATTTCTTGTTGAAGAAACTTAAAAAGGAGCTTGATACTTTATTCTCGATTTTGGTATAATGTACTTTATATTCATAAGTAAAGGATTCTGTAAAGAACAGTTGAGACATACAAATTTTTATAAACTTCATGGCATTTTTTAAAATTTTTTTAAATTAAGGAACTGTATTTAAAAACAAAATCTCATTTTCAAATAACTTCTTCTTTTCATAAAAATGCAATCATTTTGTGGAAAAAATAAATTGCAAGTTAAAAATTTTTTCCTTTGATTGCCAATTCAACTCTTTGTTCGCAAGACCAATTATTTTGTGAAAAATCAAAAAATTAATTTCTTTATGTTCTAGTTTCTGGCCAAAACTGCTTCTTCATTGGTTGAAAATGATCTTATTGTGCTAAATTGAGCTCGTCGGTTTGATAATTCAACCATCCTCGCATAAATTTGTCTTCGTAGGTTGAACATTCAACTATTCGGTTAAAAATTCTATTGTATTGCTAAAAAGTAATTTCTTTGTTGTAGGCTTGCAAGGAGAGGACGCGAGATAGACATCGCCGATTCGACTGGGGCTTTGTAGGATGAAAGTAAATCGAAGTCTATTAGGGGCGTATTTTTTCTTTTCATCCAATGGGCCTTAGTTTCCGAGATATCGAGTTTTGAGTATTTGCTCGAGCGCTCAACTCGCCATTCCGATACTAATATTATAATAAAAGGAAAATCCACAGGGTTTCTATATCATTTCTATAGAGCTTATACGTAGATTGCAAATCTTACAACGAAAATAATCCATCACGTCAAATTTTGAAAAAAAAAAAACGGGGTCAGGAAGTAAAAACAAAAATAAAAAATCGTTTTTATCGCTTCTTGGAAAATTTGTTAAATACAGCGGACAGTGACTAGTTTTTAATTAAATCTTGCTAAAAATTTTTAAGTTGGGAGTCATCTGCATATATATAACAATATAAATTATACTTTCGATGAAAATATTCAAGATACGGAAAAACCTTGGAAAGTGCAAATGGTCATCTCAAAAATATCTACAAATTTTTATATGTTAAATCATTTTTCTATCAGACACATTCTTTCTTTTAGTCGCGAAAAATATTATTAATAATGAAAAAATTAAATTTCACGATGAAACTGCAATTTACGAAAAAAAGTTTGAAAATAAAATTATTCGCCTGAAAAAGATCTAAAAAAATCAATACTTTCGATATAGCACTAAATTTAACCATAAACGTTTCTAAGGAAATGAGAACAATAATTGGATGACAACCAAAAATAAAATTATTTCTTCTTTAATAGAAGTATGTGGCCATTATTTACAAAGTTTCACGGTGGTGAATATATCTTTTTTTAATCTCTGTGTTTCAGGAAAGAGAAACCAAATTGCATTATAACAAATAACCCTATTTAAAGAATACTCTCTTAAAATAAACCAGTGAAATCTCACTGATTTCCAGTGAAATCTCACTGGTTGAAATAGCCAGAAGTGTGTCACTCACAAGCAGTGAGAATTCACTGGTTTCTCAGTACCAGTAGTCATCTGGTCGTATGCGTTGTCATCCGTCAGCTGGTTAGGTATGACACTTATCATTCACCACTTTTGTTCTAGCCTTTGCAAAATCAAATTTATAGAACCGCACTTTACTCTCACAACAACAAATAAAAGCCGGGCTGCAATATAATAGGATATAAAATGTTGCGCCTTATTGTGGGAAGACCCTTCGTTATGTCAACGTTTCAAGTCGCTGAAGGTCAAATTCAAGTGGCCAGGGGCCTTCCACTATCAAGCGAAAGATATTATATTCACTCCACATTGCAGCCAGGCGCCAAACATTTATAAAACAAACACTAGTACACAATAAGGTTCGTTTTCACTCGAGAAATGCCAAGACCTGACCAGCGACGCGCGCGTACCAGACGACTGGAGGTTCATGTCTTGCCCGCGTGGAGCGCTATATCACTGGTTCAATCTATCATTTGGCGTAACTGGTAGAATCAGTAGCGCTATTTTTGTGGAATAACTTACTGATTCATCCAGTCACAGGGGAAAAATCACTGGTTCACCAGTGATTATTCAAAATACTGATTCAACCAGTGACAATTTCAATGGTTCAGCTTAAGAGAGTATGTTAAGATTTTTTCAAAGATTTATTTCTCAAATTATAACAGATAAGGAAGTTAAGAAGGTCAAAAGCAGCAGGTCTGGATGGGGTAGAGAACGAAGCATGGCTGTTTAGTACACAAGAGGTTAGAGAGAGGCTGAAGGAGGTAGTAAAGAAAGTATGGAGGGGGGATGGATTCCCAGGAGGGT